>VZUI01094930.1:0-11757 GCA_013401135.1 Cettia cetti
TGGCAGGGCCCATC
Organism: Cettia cetti; assembly: GCA_013401135.1. Taxonomy (NCBI): domain Eukaryota; kingdom Metazoa; phylum Chordata; class Aves; order Passeriformes; family Sylviidae; genus Cettia; species Cettia cetti. The sequence continues at coordinate 15 of VZUI01094930.1, forward strand.
CCCCTGGTATCCCTTTGTCTTCGAGGAGTGTTGCTCAACCATCAGGCATCCAGCCTTTAGTTAGCTCAATCACCCTTTTCCGGCCTGGCATCCTACAACTCAAACTTAGCTTTTAATTCAATCTCATCCGCAGGCCTTACACTCTTATACTCTTCTACTGGGCAATCATATTTGTAGGGCCTTACTGCCTCATCTTCTCCAACAGTGGTGTTCCATGCTTCATCCACGGAGCTAATCTCTGGATAACACTGTAACTACAGCGTGACTCTAGCCTGTCTCTTTGTGTCCAATTCGACAAATACTCAGCAAGCAGGAGAGCAATCCCATGCTCTTTATAGTCCTTTTAACTCCCTCCTTTGACCAACTAGGCAAAGATATTGCCTCAAAAAAACTATAACAAGGAGTTTAATGATCGGGGAAGATAGAGTCTCCAAAGCAAATCAACAAATTCTCATTAATTACGTTTTTTTTTTATTAAGATGAGGGGAGCAGCAAATACTAAATGCTGCCATTGATGCCAGTTGCCTTCTTCCTACAGTGCTCTGAACTACAGGCTGTGTTTGATCTGAAGGAGGTGGAACTGTGAAGCTGTGGTCAGTTATGAGGACTGTTATCATGTTTTAGACAGTGGCTGTATAAGACTTAAACATTTCGGCTTTGTGAAACTCAAGTCACCCCTATGCACCCTAATTAATAAATGTCAGGGCCATTAGGTTAGGCTGTCTTTACCTGATCCCATGGTAATTAACTTTAGCAGCAGTTGGGAATGCATGAACTACTGTATGAGAAGGAGAGAGATGTCTCTAGCTGAGGCACTCTTTGTGTACAATCCCCTCAGCCTGAGAAGCAACACTGAAGGCAGGGACTTTGACTTAGAACTCCGCCATCAATTAAGTCCTCCACAACATCTCACAGTATTACTTAGGATTACAACTGGCCTTTTTGACTCTTCCAGGAGGCTTAAAATGGTATTTTAACGTTGTAATGAAACTGATACCTGTTAAGTCCTTTGCCAGATCAGGGTGGTTCATAAGGCAGTGACTTGCAAACTTGACACACTCAAGGCGAATAGGTACATGGATATCATTAAACCTGGTTAGAAACAAAACAATCCATCACAAGAACAAAAAATCCACTTCTAACAAAGCAACCTGTTGATTTCTACACAACATCAAACACTTGTGAAAATGTTTTTTATGCTTCCCATGCAGATTACATGCATACAGCATCCCCAATTTCACAGTTGTCTTTAACTCAAAAAAAATTTTCATACTCATTTGTTGATTCATGTTCTGAACATCAAAAGAATTATCTTCTCCTGTACACATTAAAAAATCCCAGGCAGGCAAAAAACTATTAGAGGTGTGGTGCATTTTAATTCCTTTTCTGTAATGCTACACATAATTAACCATGAGCATATATCAGAAACGCAAAATTTTATAAAACTGTGACATTCATCCCCTCCTTATACTGCATGACAGACAACAAACAAATGCACATTTAGTCTACTACAACCTTCTCCTGAGAAGAATAATTTAATAGGATTTCCTTTTAGAGGACCAAACTAGATTTGATGCTTGAAAACTAGTATTTTCTCATTTTTAACTTTTATATAAGTCATTTTATAACAAAACTGTTGATGCATTACAGACAACTCTTTCAAAATTAAATGCATTTTCAAGCTACCCTCAAAATCCTTGGTATGAAACAGATTAAAAATCTAATTTTAGAATGCTGTTGAAATATTTATCAAACAAATAGATTTTAAGGAATACCTGTTTTAGTAAAAGCCAGCTATGTTTTCAAAATCAAGAGATGTTTATGAATGCTTACTTCAATAACACAGCTATAATAATTTTGTGAAAATCTTTAGAAGTAGTAAATGCATATATGTGATGCATAACTAGTAGAAAACAGTTATTGTGAACAAACTGCACATAATCACATTGTAACACAATGAAGCACTTTGCTTTGGGCCCAATCAGATGTGGTATATTTTGATGACATTTCATGTTTTAAATAGTTGTACACTTTCAAGCAAAATACTTTACTTCAATTAAATTTCTTGTATTCTTAAAAGTAGCATTCCTTTGAGAACTCTGCTTTTGATGATTGAATGCTACATTATAAACTATGACATTTGTAATACCTTTCAGAATTTATCCTCCTTTACTCAAAAATATTTTCTTTCTAGTAGCCAAACTTGAGTTTTTCCTGACTACAAGCTCCAGCTGCATTTTCCATCTCAAACTGGCAAAATATCTCAAAAGACCAAAGACCAAGTATGTTTGCAGCATTGTAAATACTACACACCTATTTTAAGGTATTCCTACCATTAAAAAAAATTGAAACTCACACACAAAGACTGTACATAAAAGCCTCAAAAGCAGTTCTAATATCACCTGATACTAAAAATGTCATTTGATGCTGTTTTAAAATTATTCCATCAATGAATAGTTTCACTTGTGAAGAAATTAAAATTAAGTATTCTTTTTTCTTGACAATGGCAATAAGCTAGTTTTTTAAAAAATGAACATTTAAGGAGATGATTTGCAAACGTTCACTCCGAAGAATGACAGATGTGGAAGATAAGTGTAAAATTGCTTTAGTGTTATCTGCCAGATCTCAGATAAAGCAGCAGGAGGGAACCCATGTTTAGCTCTGTCACTTCAAAAAAAAATACCCAAACCAACTGCATTTGACTTCATTGAATGTTTTTCCTCCCTAGACAGGGAACTAAATCACAATATACCTCCCCAGGTAGCACTGCCAGAGTGGTTTGTTTTGAGATGCCAACTCCGAATCCTTCGCCCCAAACATTTTTGCTAGAAGTTTCACAACCTGCAGACGTTCTTCATTGTCATTGCTCTGGAAAATGAACAGATATTTTTAAAATTTTAAAAGGAAAATCAACCCAAAAAACAGAGTTCTGTTTTGTATCGTTTTTATACCAATGAACTTATGTATTACTAGAAACATCACAGTACAGATCAATAGACTTCTCTTACATACAAATGTCTATCTCAAGACAAAAACCAATTTTTTTGGAAGACAAAATAATAAATACTGTAAAATGAAAAACAGTGTAGAAACAAAAAATGTTGTGAACAAAGCCTGCTGAAAAATACATCTTTTTAACACTTACTTACAGTTTACTGATTGTTAGGAAATCTGATATGTGCCTCTACAAATTCAGACACAATACAAAACTTACAATCCTTTATGTGCTTGACTGCACATACAGGTTTACAGTTCCATAGAACAGTGCTTAATTGCTTAATTAAAAATACTAGTTAAAGATAACAGTTTCCAGAATACAAGTTTCTAGAGATCATCAGATTAAGTACTCCAGGTCTGAGATCCACAGGATGTGGTCCTGTGAGCCTATATTCAAAACTTATGAGATACAACAGATAGTCTTCCTTTTATGATGAAAATAAGCACTAACAATAACAGTGGAAATACACTGGAGAAGGTCTTGTTTTATCATTGCTTTGCATTACATTCTTTAATACAACACACAGTATGAGAACCTTCATACATACTTTGGAAATGTATGCTAACATTTGTGCAATTAGCATGTACTTAGTGCTTACCAATTTTTTTCCCTTAGCTTATTAAAGAAAAGGGACAAAATTCAATTGGCTGCAACAATTCCTTGAAAAAAGGGTAGCTAAAATTGATATAAATTAATTAGATACTATTAATCCTTTATTATTCCCGGGATTTTTTTCTGGTAAAAGATAAGAACTGTGTAAAATACTGCTTTTTTTCTAGCATCTTCAAATTCTTATTAGTTCAGCATCATCTTTTGAACACGAACAAGAAATAAGAGTACAATATAGCTGTCAGAATTCTTTTATATGACACCACAGTTTTAGAGACAAACTATTTCTCCTGACTCAATACCATAAAAGGGCTGAAACGTTTGCCAGCATGTCTTTTTAATTCAGAACCTTAAGAACAGTAAAAGCATTTGTAAAATCCTTAAAGTAATAGAGCAAGAGAAGTGAAGGATGCAGTAATTTCTAACAGTGATATATTAATACATTACAAAAGACTAATTCTTTTGAATACACTTTAGTATTAAGTATTCAAAGCATTAATGGCAAATCCATTAATATGTTTTTTGCATTTGACTAATTTTTTTCCAATTAACATTCACATTGACATTACTAAAAGCATTCTACAACCACCTCCTCTTAATCTGCAATAAATTAGTTTTTTCTTAATGAGTTTCAGCCCATTACACTACAAATTATGTGGGCCATGGTTAATAACTTCAAATGTTTTGGTTTTGTTTTGTTTTTTTTTGCTTACATTAGTCCAGCCTCCATGACTCACATCCTATCCATTCTTGCTTAAACCAACAAAACATTAAAAAGCATCTCTGAATTTTTTTAGGTAACCAACACAGACTCAGAGCAAGACACTCCAGAAGGTGGAAGGAGTGAGCCAGGTGGAAGAGCTGGGAAGAGCTGGGAGCACACTAAACATTCAAGTACTTAATTATACAGCCAGAAATATAGAGGGAAAAAGGACAACAGAACAAAACAAACCCACAAAACAACAAACCCTTAAAATATCCTTAATTAATTAGTTGCAGAAGAAGCTTTCACTGTATCAGCCACTAATCCAATTATAAGACAACCCATTTGTGTTTCTAGCACTGTTGTAGAAACAGCAAACACTGACTATGGACCTTGGTACATAATCTTGGTAAAGCCCTGATGTTGGCTTCCTAGAAACACAGTTATATACACTCCAAGGGTTAACAAATTTAAACCTGTACTTATTGAATGAATACATTGATGCTACAGTCTCTCTCCTTTAATCTCCACTTTTTCTGAGGGTGAAAAAAGGGGGCATCAAACTCTGAAAGAAATCTCAGTCTTTCTCCATTCTACGAGACACTCTGTATTTGAGCAGTCATACCCTTCACCTCTTAAGTAAATCCAGCACTCCAGAAGTGTTCCATCATGACTTGTCAATACAAATTGACACCCAACATGAATATTTTCAGTTACCCATACATGGTCCCAGCACACTGGCAGCTGCTCTTTGGCCTAGACATTTGAGTCTGTCAGTAACAGCAGCTGAAGCCAGTCAGATTGTTACCTCTACCGAGTCCAAAAGAATAGGCAGCACTCATGATTTGAAGAGACTTGGGAATAAGAGATGGGCATGTAACCTGAAACTTTTGAAAACTTTAATTAATATATCCAGGAAGAAAGGCAGCTCTAAAACAAGAATTTAACCTTTTATTGATTTTATTCATTACATCATATTGGTTTAGTAAAACAGTAAGATAAAAGCCTAAACCCCACGACAATTATTTTCAAAACAGTCTATTCATGAGCTTTCCATTCTCCTGAACATTTATATGTTATTTGCTTTCTGGAACAGAAGTTATTCAAAATTCAAGTATGAAATTTGAAAAGAGTTTCTTTCCTTCAGTTCCTTCTACAAGCTGACCTATACAATAATACATTCTTAGCTCTTTCCCAAACCTATAACGCTTCTGTGTCAGTACTGGATCCCTAAACACACCACTCCAAAATGGCAAGATCAAACACAAATTACTGACCCTCACAGAAGCAGTTAAGTTAAATGAATATAGTGCTCATTCTCCTGTTAATTTCCCAGGCTCTTTTCCATAATCAGGCAAAAAAACAAATTACTAGTAAGATGCATTCATGATTTCACACAGCTCTCACAGAGTTTAACAACAGAGTTCTGCCACCTGAGAACACAGGAGCTTTTTCTTTACATAAATCTATAGAAGTGGGGCAGGTTGACCCCAGCCAAAAGCCACTCACCCAGTCCCTCTTTCATTCTTCTCTCCAATAGAGAGAGGAAGGGAAGAGAAGAAAGGTTAAAAGGCCCATAGATCAAGAGAACAAGAGTCAATAGGTAAAGAAAAAGCTATGTGTGCAAGCAAAGCAAAAAGAGGAATTCATTCACTAGCTGCCATTGGCAGGGAGCTATCCTGGCAGTTCCTGGAAAGCAGGGTCTCCACTCACATAGAGCTCACTTGAGAAGACAAACAGCATGAACACAAATTAATCCTTTCCTCATCCTTTCCCTGATCTTTTATTGCTGAGCACGTGTCCCCTGTAAACCTTCTTTCTACTTGAGGGGAGGAGGAGTGGATCAGGGAGAAAGCCTTTACCCATGCCTTCACTGTTGTACCAAAATGGCAAAGTGCTTCAACACTAGGTGGCCACATCGTTTACATCCCAGATAGTGAGTAGGTTCAACAGTAATTCTGATGCACCTAAACCTTCTCACAAGTTTCATACTAAGAGTTTTTAACCCCTCCACACATAGTCAGAAATTTATTTGGTCTCTGATGAGAAAACCCTTTGATTCTACCCTCACTCAAAGAGACAGTCTACAACCCTAAATCCATAAAGATAGACCAGAAGGCTTCCTGCCAGAGGGAGCACAAAAATTTCATGGAGATAGAGGAGAGGAAGAGATTTGGATCCTGTCAGGTAATGAGTCACAAACTCAAAGATGTTTCTTTACATCCTCAAACTCCCATCAGCCCCAAAGACTGGGAGCAAGGCAGGCCAATCAACCAGAAGGCAGTGGAGATGGCTCAGTGAAGCTCACCTGGTGGTTAGAGGAAAACCATTATCACTTCATTTTCAAAGCATGCCATAAGGATCATATAGGATCATAGAGTCAGTCAAAGGTTGGAAAAATAAAATCTTTAAGATCCTTGAGCTCAAAAATTAATCAAGCACCACTGTGTTTACAAAGCAACTATTACATCCATTTCCCTTCTCAAAACATCCAGAGATAGTAATTCCACCACTTCCCTAAGAAGCCTATTCCAATTCTTGACATGTCTTAAAGTGGAGAAATCTTTCCTAATACCAAATCCAAGCTTCCCATGGTGCAACTCGAGGCCATTTTCTCTGGTCCTGTCACTTGTTACCTGGGAGAAGAAACAACCGCCCCCATTTTGCTACAGCCTCCTTTCAAGTTGTTGTAGAATGAGTGATAGGATCTCTCCCAAGCCTCCTTTTCTCAAGACTAAATGTTTAGAAGCAAAGGAATAAGATATTATATAGAAAGTCTGTTTCATGTACAGAATATGCAACTGGAGGTAACATTGCTGATATCAGGAGGAATCCATTCAAATTCATGCAGAACTTGCAAATTTTACCCCTGAAACCTGGCTTGCACCTCAGCTTTCAAGTGAGCCAGAATACTTGATGTCATTCTCAGGTAAGTCTACTATGAGTGTACCTCATCTGACCAAAATTTATTTTCACTTACTGCTTTTGAAGCCAAAAAAGAAATGCATATTTTCAAAAATACAAAGAAAATTATTCAATTTGTCTTTGTGAAGCACAGATAATATGTCCCTTTCCATGTGTTCAATGCATGCAAGATGAGATCATTCTGGCACATCACCACCACTTAGTTTTTCAGATAATCACAGCTTTCCTTCAACACTGGACACAAGAGGAAAGTTTTTCACCATGAGATCTATCAGCCATTGGAATAATCTCCTCAGGGAAATGGTAAATTCCCAATATAGGACATTATAAGATCCCGCTAGACAGAGTGCTGGGCCATTTTGTCTAGACTGTGCTTTTGCCAAGAAAATTTTATACAGATGATCCTTGAGGTCCATTTCAACCTGGTATTCTATGATCATCTGCTAAGGAATTACACAATTCTCCTAAGCAGCAGAGCAGCAATATGAGATTTTAGAAAACATTAACTGTCCCACTACCTCTTAAGCACTACTGGAGTATTTGCATCTAGTTTGCCTTCTATTATCACAACTCTGTATTCAAGAGCCATATCAGACAATTTCACAGAACAAAAACTGGATGTTCCTGTGAAACTATGTACTTTATCTAAATATACAAGCTTTTAGATAAATACCTAGTAGTCCATGGTAAGTGAGCTCAGAAGGACATGGCTCCTTAATTGGGCATATAGAGACACAGTACTATGTGCCAAATCCAGAAAAGACAAAATCACTGAATCAAGCTCTGAATGATATGCAGGGCTCACTGAAGCCCTTGGCTATTGCATTGTTAATTTTAAAATTGACCTCTATTGAAAAAGACAACTCCCCTCTCCCAGTTTTCAGTATGGACTGTCATACAGTTTTTTCCTTTACCAGCCACCTGACCCAAGGCTTCATCAAGCTTAACAGGGTTACTGCTGTCCAGTTTTTTCTCACTCAAAACAATAAAAAATTGGCTGTCTACAACCATAATCTCTCTGATTGAAATCACACTCTCCTCTCAACACACTAATGAGCTATTTACCTGGAACTGAATTTAAAAATGTCGACACTAGCTGCTTAGAATAAAGCTAAAGCTATTGTTGGAGTGGAAAGTATTTAATCATTGCTGGCAGGTCTGCATGTAGAATGAACTCATGTTGACCTCAGAAAAAAACACAGGTTGACTATATTTCATCAATATTTTAGAGCATTTATCTTCCAATTCTCTTCTCACCACAGAAAGATCTTAAAGACCCCTCAACTCATTTAGAGCCATAAAATGATTTGGGTTGGAAGGGACTTTTAAGGACATCCTCTGACCCCCTTGCTGTGGAGAGGAACCTTCTGCTAGACCAGGTTGCTCAAAGCCCCACCCAACCTGGCCTTAAACACTTCCAGAGATAAAGTTCCCTGGGAAACTGGTTCCAGCATCTCAAAATTTAAGCTGGGTGTATCCTATTCCAAAAAGAGGTGCTTTTTTCTTCTTTAGAAGATGGGTCATTTGACAATCAATGGGGAAAAATAAGTTTTGGGGTTTTTTCTTACAACCTAAAGTATCAAAACACACATCTGGAGTAACAAGATGATTACAGTGCTTTTGAAATAACTACAACGTATCTTGAGTTCAAGAATACATCAAAGAATAATAGTGGTAAGAATGTAACCATCGAAACCTACAAATCTTCAGGAAACATTGTTAAACTGGATCTTGCAGACATCAAGCATGAACCACTTAGCCCTAAGGGTTCAGACTACAGTGAGAAGACTACGCTAAGGATGGAGGAGACAGAAAGCAACAAAATACATGCACATCGTCTGAAAAGAGCATACCAAACAAAGAACAGAAATGCAAACATTAAAAAAATGTGCTGTAAATTAAGAAGTACAAGAAAACATGGAAATGCTTAGGGCTGAAATCTGCCAGCTGAAGAAAGAGACCAGAATTTTTTCCAGTGTGGCAAAAGAGGGAACAAAACCAAAACACAAAACCAACCAAAGAAACAAATTTAAAAAAATTCATCAGTATTGAAAATCATGAAATATAAGTCAGTGAAGGAGTAGGATGACAATTTAAGAACCTGCAGGTTTTAGTGGACTGCAAGATGAGCAGAGGTACTGCAATTATATTCTATTATGGCAGCAGATAAGATCAAATATCCTGAATAATACCTTCAACTGCAGAAGTACTATTTTTATTGGAGTGAGAATGGTAATTGTTTGTCATCTGTAAGAACAGGAATTAAAGGCTGAAAAAAGGTCTACTTTGAAGACACAGCAAGCTGTAAATTGAACCCTACTTCTCTTGGAAATGTGAATGAAATGATAAAAACATTTTTAAAAACCCTCATCCAACAAGTGTAGCATGCCTGACTAGCAACATTAGGGAAAAGTAATAGGCATGAACAAGCCACTGTGGTTATAAATATTACAATAACAGGCCAAAGGTGCTACAAACCTAAAATCTGTCTTCTGTAATAAAAATACATTCAAACTCACAAGTGGCCCTGCACATCAGCCCTCAAGTTTAGTAACAGATCACATACAAACGGAGTAGTATTAATCTAATCACACTCCTCACAGAAACCCTGTGGAATGACAGATAGAAAAATAGTGCAGAATAAAGGGGAGAACCAGCTGTTACATTGCATTTTTCCAAGTGATGGAGACACTTTGAAAAGGAAGTCAGAAAGAAAAACACCCATTAAAATAGAGAGCTATCATCCACTTTCCTCCAGACATACGAAACGAGCCTGAAAAAGTCATTGCAGTAATTACCACAAGACATACTGATGCACTCCAGTTGCCTGCTTACATCTGTCACAGAACTACAATTTGGACAAAATTATTAGTGCACAAATACCCAAAATATTAGGTCTTTCACAACGAATAAGTAAATCCAGAAATAAAACTGGTCAAATTCCCAAGTCAAAACCATCTACCAACCAAATCCCAAATATACACACACGCACACACTGTAGGTTAATATGCTTAAAGTTAAATTAAATTTTTGAGGGGTTTTATGGGTTTTCCTTTAAAAAAAATGCAGAGAAGGTAATTCAAAGAACATGTCAGTAAAAAAAAAAAAAAAAAAAAACCAAAACAATAACAGTCAAAGCATACATGTTTCAAATACATAGAAAGGTTAGAAAGGTTAGAAAGTATTTACCTTAAGTTTGAATTCAAGCTGTGGTAGAACAGAAAGCAAGAGATGACTGTCAATATTGTATAACTCCAGAATCAAATCAAAGACATGCTCTGACAGGTCACTAATTGATGTTTTACCAAGCATGAGGACTTGATTAAAGAACTGGAAAACAAAACAGATTACACATCAACAACGAGAGTATACATGCACTCTTCAAAATCCTATGCTAAATCCTAAAACATTAAATCACTTCAAATCTTAAAACATTAATTTTACTACTAAAAGAAAAAGGATGGAAGGTGGCACACAAAGATCAGAATTCCATAGCAGAAGTATTAAAATAACATTGTCTTGTATCAAGTATTATACATAAAGGAAAACACATTAAACATGATGTTTACCACAGCAGGCCTAAAAATAATTTAAGAAACACAACTTTAAAGGAGTTTTGATGCATCATATCTTTTTACAATGGGACTATATTCAGAGTTATTCCACTACTGAAAACCATAATTTCAAAAGTATTTTAACATTTAAAGCAAGGGGGAAACAACTGGCTAATTACTATACTACCCAGGTGACAGTTTAAGGAGTTAAAAGTAAAAGCATAGGAATTGGTAACTGATTGTTCCAGAAATTGTATTTACAAGCAGCATAATGCAACCTGTAAAGCAAATATTCCTTCTTGGTAAACTTGATGTATTTGAGGGAAACTTCATACTTCTTATTAAAGAAAATATTTCCACACTATTTTCAACTAGATCCTCTCTGGGTAAGAAGCAACTAAAGAAGAATACATATAATACAGTGCATCTTATTTTAAGTTAAAGACTGTCTTGAAGAAATGTTTTGCTTTTCTGGATACAGAGTTACCTGAACATATATAATCCTGGTTAGGAAGCTAAGTGATACTGTGTTTTTAATGTATCTCAAGGAAAAAAAAATCTAAACCTGAAAAATACTGCTGTCTTGTGAGAAACAAAGAAAAGAAGACTCCATGTGCATTCTTCCCATGAAGGAAGATTCTTATTGTGTAGACTTCCTCAAAGCTCAGAAAACTTCACCCAGTTTGTAATCTAACCTTACAGAAGAACAACATTATTCCCATGCAGCAACATATTCCCATGCAGCAGCACCTTCCCACCTTCAAACAGCAGGTTTGAAGTAAGAGATTTTAAAAATCTTAGTAGGCACCCACTTTCTAAGTGTCATAAGTCTGAAAGTAATAGGAAGCATTGAAGGTTTTCTATTGTTTTCAAGCTCCTGAGGTTTTGGATAGATGCTGTAAGACCTGCTAAATCCTCAACTGCTTAAAAAAAAAAAAAAAAAAAAAAAAAGAG
>VZUI01094932.1:0-15072 GCA_013401135.1 Cettia cetti
CGCGTCCGCGCCGCCCCAGCCAGCGCGCCGGCGCTGGCGCCAGCGGGGAGCGCTCCCTCGGCCGCCACCGGCGCCGGCACTGCGCTCCGCCGGGGTTACCAAGGCGATGGCTTCGCCCTCGGGCCGCCGCCGCCAACCCGGGCCGGGCTTTCGCTATCAAACCGCGGGTGGCGGCCAATGGCGCGGTGCGGCCCGCCCCTCGGGCGCTCCCCTTCCCCGGGAGGAACGGAGCTGGCCGCGCCTCCGGCCGGCGCTGCGGGCTGGCGGCGAGGAGCGGGGTGGGGGGTCGCCTTTCCCCGCCCCGTGGTGTGGCGGGCCGGTCCGCAGAGCCCGTGGCGCTGTGGGAGCGCGGACGGAGTGGGCAATTCCGCTCTCCCCCCGGCCGGGCGCTCCTCGGGCGCGGCTCGCACCCGCAGTGCCCCGCAGAGCCGCTCCCGCAGCCCCGGGCAGCCTCGGACTGCGGGCAGGGGCAGCCGCCCGTGGGCACGCTGGAAAGGCTCAGCCTAGAGCGCCTTTCCCGAAGCGCCTTCTGGAAATCAGCAGGGAAGAGCTCGTTACAGCAGCTTGTTGCCTTGCCGAGGAATTCCCTGGTACATCTTCATTTCAAGAGTCTTGGTGCTGAGCCGTCCGGAATAGTTGCGTGGAAACTAGTACCCACAAAAGGGGGTTTTCTAAGGCTTGAGAGAAGCAATCATAGCAAGGCAAGGTAGAATGTAACCGGTAATGAAACAACTTTTGCACGCTGCGGGCCGTCCCCACCCACTGAAATCAGCAGCAACATTCCTGCCGCCTTTAATGAACACAAGGCGAGGCGTAGCACATCCTCGTCCACAAAGAGTATGATCATATTATGCATATTTTAACATCCCTATGCTAATAACCAAGCTGTATCATTAAGCTTGTCTATTTTAGTCTGTTCATTTTTCCAGTTATTCCAGTTTTGAAAATGGATGGATAGATTCACTTCCTCAACTTCCCTTGCCGATTCTCAAGGCACTAAAACTCCATTAAATTTGGATTAGGAAATACCTAGGAAATGCTTTGTTGCTTTTTCCAAACCACGCAACCAACCACAACATGGATTAACTGGAAATCTCTGGGAAGGACAATGATCTCCCCTATTACTTCAGCAAATGGGATTTTTGCATGAATGGTGATCATGCAGTACTACCTCTAGGCAAATCTCAGTTGAAGGGCAGAAGTTAATGAGAAATCTTGCCTACCGTGAGTCAGTTGCCTTCACAGCCTGTCTGTTGTGTATCAATTAACAGCTCCCCTTCCTGCTTTTAACCAGTTCCTTAAGTCTGCTCAGTACCACAGGCATTTGCTCCTGTACATAACGCTGCCACTTCACACCACAGAGTGCAGTAACTGCACTTGACCTTCCTTCTTCCTGGGGGAAAAAAACCCCAAAGAGCCGGTAGAGTTCAAATGAAACTGGTTTATCAGGCAAATGTGCAGCTCATACAAATGGATTGTGCTCTACATAACAAAGCTTCGTTCAGCATCTTGAGTCATTTGTTTCTTCTATCTAAAGTTTACATTGCAATTGAAATATATTTCTGAAGAAATAAGGCATTAATGAAATCCAGTACTGTAAAAAGTCCCAGATACACTGTTTTTCAAATCGTTCTGATACTTGTGGTTTTGACATTAAATATTCCAGATAGTCTTGGCTTAGATACTGAAACCTTGGCTCGGTAGTTGGCCTCACTGATGACAAATGGGTTTGTGACTTGATAATGCTTTTGTAAAGAGAGCTATTTACTCTGGATCTTGCGACATCAGGTGGCTGTTCTACAGGATCCAGTGCAGTCTTTGCAAAGCATAAGCTAAATATGATATGAGAGACTTACTGGACTGAGCAGAAGGCTACAATCCAGAAGCTTGTAGTTCTGTTTACTGTACTGCCATCTTTTCAATTAAATAATGGTGCCTTGAAGTGTCTATCATACATAAAGCCCCGGGCACTTTAAAACTGTCTTGTATAGACAATTTCTGTGAATAGACTTCAATGAAACCCGACCACACCGAGTTTTTCTCCAGGGTTGTAATCCATTATTTCAAATTTCCTATCCATTTTCTGTTTTATGCCTCCAAATACAATCTCAGTATTTAGCAGGGGGAATAAAGAGATCTCAATCAGTAGTTATTAACTTATTTCAGGTTATAGTTGATCAGCTTGCATGCTATTCATGTTCTTGTCACACATGGAGTTGCTACAGACTGTATGTGCAATATCGATAAGAAACTTGCCTTTCTCAAAGAAACATTTTTATATACTATGTGGCATGCAAAAAAAAAAAAACAACCCACCAGACTTCAAATAGCATTTGAATTTTCAATTTCCTTATCTTTAGATTCCCTTCCCACCCCCTTTCACAAAACAACAAAAGATCTATTATTCTGCCCCCAGGCTATTGTTACATGTGTTCTCAGTATAACGAAAGGGTTTCGTCTAAAACGGCTGGATCTGAGTCATGTCTTTGCATGTGAAACAGCTGTACACCTAGGGCACATTCTTGATTGCTTGAAAATGTGTAATTTTCAGGTTTTTGGGTTTACACTCTTTGAATCCTGTGTCACTGCAGTGATCAGAAGAAAGGAACTAAGTTGTCACTGTTTTTGCAAATGTCACAGAACCGTGGCAGCAGACCCAGACATTAAAAAAAAGGCAAGTGGAAATGCCACGTTAAGGATGTTTGGCCTGAAGCAGAACCCATTTTGAAAAAAAAAAAAAAATTGAAGTTATTAAGTCTAAAGGACAATGATCCAGAACACAATGAAATATTGGGCAGGAGATGCTTAGAAAGAATTCATTAGAAAATTTAAACACTTATAGCAACTTGCTACTGTCCGATACTGTGATACAACAGCAACATCTACAAACCAAATGAGCTTTGAGCAGTTAATGCACAGGAATGTTTTCTGGTGAATAAAGAATGACACGAGAATCTCTCATCAGTAATTCTTTTCTTTAAAAAAAAAAAAAAAAAAAGAAGTTATATTCAAAACTGTGAGCAATAGTAGAGAGAATCATGGTCACTTTACACTGCATGGTCATTCCTTTGTTAGCTTGCTGCCTACTGCTGTCCAAATAAAAGGCTTTAGAACATCTTGTGTATGACAAATAACATGTCACTCTCCTCAGCAGCCACTAGAGGAAAGCCAGTTTGCTTTATAACATTCAAAAAATAGCTTATCTGTTAACAAAACTTTCATCTCCCCTTTGAAGGCCCTCCTTCATCTGACTGGAAGAAATATGTCCCCTGTTGCCTAAAGTAGCAGGTTGCTACCCTTTGGAAGATCGAATCATTAGTCACTGAAACTTAAGAAGTGTTAACAAACAAGTGAATAAAACTGGTTGTAACTATTTTAAACCACATGTTTTGTACAATAAATCCCAAGAATCAGATTTAACTGTCAAAGTTTGTATTTAATCTCCCCTAGGGAAAACACTTAGAGATTCCCAATACATGATTTCATGCTCTAGGTTAAAGTACTGCAGCATATATAAATGATATGACAAAGAGGATAAGGTATGTGGGTAGCATGGTCCTGTCCCATCCTCAGCTGATAAATAAAACCTGAACCTCCCCCATCTCTGCAGCTGTTAGACAGCCAAGCCTGTGAAATCCAAGCTGGCCACTGCCACCAGGGCCTCTCAGGGTACTTGCTAATGGCATGGAGAAGGACACGGTGTGACAGCCACCCCAGTGCTGTGAGCAGGACACTCCCCAGAGGTGCTCTGGGCAGTGCTCTGGTCCCCGTGCCTGTGCTCCAGCCTGGGTGTCCATAAAAGCTTCCCCCTGTGTCTTCCCCGGCGCAGGGGAGGCAGCAGCAGCAAACAGCCCGAGTGATGCTCACTACCAATGTCAGACAAAACAGATGCTGGGTTTGGTTAATGAAGCAAAGCCTGCAGCAAGAACAAGCAGCTTTTAACAGTGCTTTGCAAAAACAAATTATTTAACATGAGTAAAATTCAGTAGAAAAGTTCTCTGAGAACCTAGAGCATACATACAAGACTCAGAGAGGCAAACCCCTCTGCCAGCTGCAGCAGCCCCTCAAACCCAGCTGCAGCAGCCCAGGCACCATCCTGGCACTTCACTATTCTGTTCCCCCCACTGAATTCCATGTCTGAGGCCTCTCATTTTAAAATTTTTAGCCTAACTTAAATGACACAGCCACTTGAAATACAGGGCCTCTTCCTCAACCTCCCTGACCTCCCAGGCTGCTGTGCCACACCAGAATCACCAAAATGTCAGCTGCTGCACCCATCAGGGCAGACACAGCCCTGCTGTGAGCTGGTGGGCTCAGCCCTTTCTGCTTTTCCCTGCTCAGACAAGCTGTGTGAGCTGATGAGCAGCAGCAGGTCTGAGCTGGAGGGAGGCCTGACCCCACCAAGGCTGTCCTGGAGCACTGGCTGTGCTGGTGATCCCACAGAGCACGGCTGCTTCCCTCGGGCTCTCCAAACCTGGGTCCTGGCTGGGGAACTGTGGGATCCCTCTGCACTGAGGCAGCAGCTGTGCCAGGAAGGGCTGGGAGCTGAACCCCCCACCCCACCATGGAAATCCACAGCCAGAAAGCACATGGTCCTATTGCTTCCAAAGCACAGAAACCCCATGGGCAGGAGCTCCTAGGCAGGCACTTCTAAATGGTGGAATTTGATCAGTTTATGCAAATTCTATTATAATAAAGCAGCAAAATTTTAATAGCACTAATCTGTAGACAAACTGACTGAAAATACTTCTTGTCAGTAATTCCATACCATAGCCAGTGTATCTTTTTCCGTGTCTGGTCTGGTTTCTGGGTATGGTCACCCTTTACAAGACAGCTTTTTCAGGAGGTATGTGGAGCTCCATTTGTATCAACAAATGAAGATTTAAAAACCTACTCAGAATTAGGTAGACTAAGGCCTTTACAAGAATCAACAGCATCCTGAAGTGGCCAACTGACTGTCCTGCTACATTCTCCCTTTATATATAAATAACTCCATGTAGTCTCTCATTTTTCCAGTTTCCAGTAGAAGTAGTTCCATCAATACAAAACAAATTGCTTCATCCAGAAAGGCCAATGCCTACTAGGACAGGACTTCTGTCCACATGTAACCTCACATCCCACACAGACAAGTCTCCCACCAGCTATTATTTCCTCTGCCTACGTTATGGGCCTGGACTCATAACCAATATTAACATTTTATTAACATAACTGGATTGTTAGAAATGTCAGTTTTTAGATGAGGCACTGAGTTCCCTTGTGTTATTTCTACCAACTTTTCTAATCAAATACAAAGATCCCATGACACATTTTGACAAAAAGTAGGGCACAGCCAGCTTATTTATTCTTTTACTAAAAATAGGCTTCAATGTCCAGCAGGTTGTAATGTGTGAGACAGCACTTCAAGTGTAACAGCTGCTCTACCTGCCTCGATACATCTGTGTTACCAGCCCCTCTTTGCAATCTGCTAATTGCCAAAATCAAACATCAGCCTTCCCAAGGAGTTCCCTTTTGCTGAAATGCTTACTATGATTAAGCTAACCAACAATTGGAAAAGCAATAAAATACCTTCTCATCCTTACAGGAGGAGTTTCTGACACCCTTCCAAGCACAGCACAGCATGTTCTACATCTCTTGGGTTAATAGCATATTACTATTCTCAGCCAGAGGCAAAGACTAGAAAGATATTCATTACAGGAAATCTGTCTCTCTCTCAGCCTCTTTGCATATTTATTTTCTAGCTGGCCTTTTTGTTAAGGCAATTCTGATAACAGAGCAGATGTGACAACTGTGAAAACCAGCAATGATCAGGAATACTATTGAGGCTGTCACACTTTTTAATGACTGTGGATATAAAACGTATTATTTCAGAATTTCGCTTTGAGGTGACTTTCAACTGATGTTTTGTCAAGTTTTGTTAGAGGAGATCATTGTCCAGCCACAATGGTGTAAGTCACGGTTCGCAAGACTTTGTTTCGTCAAAACTGCCACAAGAGGGAAAACAGAAGTTTTATCCCTCCAAGTACACTGATGTAGCTCTCCTTTGGGTCAAACACCCTTACCGACCTGCAGTGCACAGTGGGCATCACCTCAGAATTTGGCCATGGGACTTTGCAAACCATGAAAGACTTGCTCCAACCCAAATCTTTCTTCACCTCGCACGAGTTACACATGATGTGCAAACCAAAGAAAGAGATAAAAGCAAATGTGATATAGTGCTGCTACCATAGGACACAGGTACTGCATTAACATTTCATTAGCCCATGGAAAATATGATCAAAACAATAATTTCATTGCTTATCATCACCACTATACCTACATAGCAGGGCAAACCAGAAAAGTTGTTGTGAGATTTAAAAAATCTGTAAACACCAGAAAAATGACAAATACTACATGCATTATCATTCCTCAAAAATGCCAATTCTAACTACAAACGGACTATTGTTTTTCATCTCCACCTAAAATCTCAGATTCTACCTTCTTCCCTCTGGTGACTGTGTTGTAATTTTAATACTACTGATGAGTTTCTATTTTTAAAAGTAGTACCAAGAATACATATATATAGCAGATGGGCTTTCAAAAGGCATTTACAGATGTCTTATTAACTATGTTTCAAGTCTAATACTAGTTCACGTACAACTAATTTCAGTGTTTATTTTTCTATAAAACTGTCCTACACTAAATCAGTGCAAACAGAGGCAAAAGCACACGCTGAAACTGGTGAGAAGCAAGAATGTTCAATTCTCTGCTGCATCAGACAGAAATAATTTCATCTCCCAGTTCTACTAAACTTCTGATAATCCAGAGCCGTATGTCCCATCCAAAGCAGCAAAAAGCAGGACTCAGACACATTTCAGAGCAGTGTTATTAACAGGCACTGCACAAGCAATGCAGGAGAGATTCCTGGAATACTCCTAAAAGGCCAGTACATTTTTTGAAGCATTGCTCTGACAGCCTTTTGTTGATAGACCATCCAGTCATCCTGAATCAGCAAGACCCATGTTATTTCTAGGAATTATACTTTAGACAGTTTCTTTGAGCTACAGATGCATCATCCTAATTTTTAATCTACAAGAGCTAAAATTACTAAGTCTGGCAGGGTGCCAACACAAAAAATAAAAATAGTTGCAGTGTAAGAGTATAAGTATATTACTATTCCATTCAAAACTAGAAATTAAGCCTGCCTTACTATTTTGGAAACTCCAGACTTCGTGATGAATCACTTTTTACAAGGTTTCAAAGTATTGATTAACCAAATCAAAAACTGTGTGTTTCACCCACTCTGCCTGGCAGTCTATCACAACAACTGGAAAGTTTCATCTGTATGACTCATATACCTTTAGATTAAACAACTATGCAAAGGATGCCAAGTCTTTGTTTATCACAGCTTTGTCAGCAAAACAAAATCATCCAGCAGGTGAATCATGAAATTACTGTCTGTGTGGATGAGGGAAGCAGAGATATCAGCTGAACTTCACGCTTCCCAATCTATTTCTCCTTCTTCTCTCCTTCACTGTGTGACTGCAGCCCTGCTCATGTGAGCAGAACTCTCCCTGCCTTTTCCTCAACACGGCTCACTTGGCTGCAGTTCAGAAAGTCCTTTAGGCACATCAGGAGACCTGAGCTTAAGTGACTTGCTCAGGAGAGTGCCCTTGCTGCCCCCTCTGCCAGGGAAAGTGGGGTTTATTTCCAGAATGAGAAGTGCATCCATTTCAGTGGCTCCACCGCTCAGTGTGACGCTCCCCTGCTTGGAGAGGGCTCACAGGGGGCTTTTGTTGCAATTCTGTTGCCCTCTGGAGAAAGACTGACAGGGTAGCAGTGCTCAGAGAAGGAGCACGTCTGGACAAGGTTAGGTCACCTTCACAAGAGAGCACGTTCCAGCAGCTCATAAAAATGTGGCTCAAGAGCACTTTTTCTATTCCTGGAATGTATCTCCTTGCCAAAGAAGGTAGCTACAACCAGGAAAATATTCCATGGGGAGCAAACAAATTCTCCTGCCAAAGCCATTCCTCCCTGCTCCACCCCAGCTGATATTACCCAAGTTGAATAATGCATGTCAAGGTATTAAGTAACATGTAATCACTTCCAGTAAATGTTTCTGCTGCAAGCCTTGCCTTAACTGGTATTGCTTCCCCCCTGTGATAATGGAAAAACATCTTCCTCAGTTCCTCTGCACCTAAAGCTTATTATTAATGAGGTACTTCCCACCAAATGTTGGCTGGACTCTTTCTCTTGCCCCATCTCCAAGGTAGATTTTAAACCTCTTGAAAACTTAGCTTGCTCAGAGATGGCCTTCTCTGAAAACCTCTGACTGGCCTCACAGCCCATGCTGTGGGGAAAGCTGATGTCCCAGGAGTAAAGCACTTCTGGTAATATTCCTAAGAACAGATGACAAATTCCAATGGAAGCAGGCTGGGGGTTTTCTCCTCCTACCAAGGATGTTTCAGACCAGCCTTGTCTTCCCATCCTGCATTGCCCAACAGTGCTCCTCACCCCGATTTAGAGAATAGGTGTTTTCACATCTTTTTCCAAGAGGGGCCACAGTTCTTTTCAATCGCCTTGGAATTTAGTGTGGGCAACAATTTAGCATCACTTTAGGCACGCCCACTGCTTGCACAGCATATGCCAGTAACTCCTACTTTCCTGTCTGGGACACTCCACAACAGGGACAAAGGCAGTTCTGTGCCAGCTGACCAAAGGGGACACGGTTAATCACATCACTGGGATGAAGTTGGGCTCTTGAATCACCTCCATGAGACTGAGAATCATTAGTCCCAAGGGAGAACTGCCCAAGGAAATTTCTGGGATTTTCCACTGGCATTTGTACTTTCATGAGGGTTTGTCTGTAGGAGAGACTGACAAGTATGCAAGGAACTCCCAGGGAGCAACACCAAATTCCACTCTGAAAAATGCCTGGGCAATAAGTTTGAGCAGAGCTGTTAAGTAAGAAGGTAACCTCATGCATTTTCTATAACTTTTTCCAAGTATAAATTATTTCATTTAATGACTGCTAAGTGCATAGGGCTGAGAGCTGTGGATTAAATTGGATTGTTTCCTTTCCATAAATGTTCCCCTGGCAATTGAACTTGCAGCCCAGCTGAGGATGTGACACCAGCAGCACTAAACACTACTTAGATCCAAGGACCTAAGTCACTGCAATTGGTAAGAAATATGCTCCTGTTTGGGAAATAAATGAAAAGCAGAAATACCAGTGAACAACCTCCTCCAAGCCTTCTCTGCCCTCTGCTTACAGCAGCAGCCTTTCGTGCCTGATCTCCCACATCTGGAAAAGAAGGAATGGGAATATCACAGCTCCCAGCAGCAAGGCCTCCCACCCGTCTGACAACTACAGCATCAGCACCAGTGACTCTTCAAAGACCATAAAGAACAGAGGAACTGAAATTACACCCACTATGGCAAAATCAGGTCACAATTACATGGCAACTGTTGTGCCCATCTCAGGAACTGATATGGGCTTATTTTTTTGTCTGGACTGATCAGGACAGGCACAAAGCAAAACACATGCCAGAAGGAGCCTGTCCTGCTT
Organism: Cettia cetti; assembly: GCA_013401135.1. Classification (NCBI taxonomy): domain Eukaryota; kingdom Metazoa; phylum Chordata; class Aves; order Passeriformes; family Sylviidae; genus Cettia; species Cettia cetti. The sequence goes on from VZUI01094932.1 coordinate 9,545, forward strand.
AGAAGATTGTTAAGGAGATGTTAATTGACTGCATTACAGCTATCACAGGAATGCCAGTGCTCAGTGAGGAGTGTTTTGAAGAAGGGTTTCCAAATGCTACTCCCTGCTGCTTTTAGTTCCCACACAGAAGAACTACTGGAAAGACCAAACCCTCCACAAACACCTTTGGAGAAAGCTTTGGCCAGCCACTGCTGCTTTCCTAAGAAAGAGTAAGTCACTGCAGCCTTATTTCTTCTTTATGCTGTGAAATAACCTTCTTTGATGAAAGACTAATAAAACTACTGATTTCCAGACTTCTAAAAATGGTAGGGCTAAATGGACACCCAGAAAGACCAGTGGTGTCTAGACTTCTCAAGACCTGAAAAGTTTACCTGAAAAGCTGTTTATTTTTCAGCCAGGGCACTAAGGGCACTAAAGCTCAGGTATAAATACCTGGTTCAGTGAGGAATGTGATGACAGCATTGGCACTGTCCTTTTTCCCCTCCAACCACCACCACCACCTGCAAAGCAGAATTGTGCTGCCCAGCTCCTTCTGTCTCCACAGGGACAGGGGAAGAGGGACAAGCACAGGGGAACAGGCAGGCACCTGCCCCAGTCTCTACAGCAGCAGCACATGGGATAAAACAGCACACACCAAGGCAGGAGGGCTTTCCTGAGGGGGCTGCTTGGTGTGCACATTGCACACACATACAGATGTATGTAATCCACACCTCCTGCAGCTTCGCAGAAGTTTGGCTTTCTAGCTCTCAATACATGCAAGAAATGCCAGACCTCAACCTGTCACACACCATAAGCTTGTGGTTATGGAGCAGCATCTGGCAGCAGCAGTCTCCCAGCCCTCTCTGCAGATATCCCACCAGGGAGCTGGGAGCACACCCATCCAGCAGGAAGACCAAGTCTGGATGGCAATGACAGCCTGTACACATTTGGCATATGGAAATGTTTACATACCTGACTGCACACAGACATTGCTGTGTGCTCACTCACAGAGCTTGGAGCGAGCACTTTATAAATCCTGCAGTGATCCTTCCAGACATCACACTGCAGAGAGCTGCTAAGGCACAGCTGTGATGTAAGACAGAAGAGCATTCACACAAATCCCTTCTAGCCTTTCTAGTGCCCCCACACAATGGACACCAACACATCATTGAAACTGAAACTTTAAGTACATCCTTATCGTGTCATTAAACTATATTTAGAATTCCTTTTGTCAAGTACAATTTTCAGTAACATGACTCAGTTACAGTGGGGACTAGACAGGTGTTTCAAAACAGCAAAAAAAAAGCTCAAGTATCAGCTCTCAAGCACCTTTGTTCTCAAGCACCTTTAACAACAGAGCAAATACCTGGAGCAGTCACAATATAGGAAAAGAAATCTCTACATCCCAGTGAAAAAAGTCTCAATTCATGACACAGCACCTGTAAACTTCCAAACCATCCTATGCTAATTCCTTCATATAACAGATCCAAAATAACCTCCTAAAACACTATCATTAAACATTAGTATTTTCCTTCGATAATTCAACTTAAAGATGTTTATTTAACCCCTAAATTTTGACTCTTATGCTAAATATTCCTCTGAGAAAAAGTCTGAATAAGGTATTAGAGAGAGGCATACTTCACCTCTTTTAATCTTAGTCACATCTTAAGCTACCATTGTCACAGATATGTTAAAAAGAAATACACACAGATACGAAAAAAAAAAGATCCTGTTACAGCATGTCAGGTTTTCTATCAAAGAACATGCCATTACACTTTGGGGCTTAATCATTTTCAAACCTAAGAATTGATGATGCTCAGCTATATTATCCATAAAATATGCCTTGAAAAACAGCATGGTTTTGTTTTGCTGTTTTCTCTCCTTCCCCCACAACAACAGCCGGGGGAGAGAGTCCTGCAGTCCTATAGTGGCTCAGCCATATGAACTCTATTAAAAAACTGATTATTTCAAATTGTTAAAGATCAGGTGATAACCTCCCTCAAAAGATGAAAAAAATGTGATCAGACCCTAATTAGTATCTGATAGAAGTGGGGCTGTTGCACTGTGTAAACACTGAATTAGAGCTTTGTGTTTCTCCCTGCAGCCGGCAACAGCTCCTGCAGGGGCTGTCCCTTCCAGCCTGTGGAACTCTGCAGGAATGGAGCACTGGGTTTTCCACATCCTGCTCGGATGTACCTCCAAGTGCTTCTGCTGCAGTAGTTTAAGAGAACAGACCCGTATCCCGTGCCACACATCTTGTCTGGGCCAAAGAGTTTTTAAATAAATCCTTCTGAGCTGAATAACTCAGCCCTCTCAAACACTCCTACCCAGTGCACCTGTGGCACCGCCTGCAGAAACCTCGGCTGTCCCAGCACTGCTCCTCCCTGGCTTTACCCAAAAAGGGGCTCTCCCCCTGCACTGGGGCTGTTGCAGGTGACACTGCCGTGTCACTCCGTGGCAAACAGCTGCTCTGCACATTAGGGATGGGCTCTGCCTTCACCAGCGCCGACCCCCAAACACACCGAGGCTGCTGAGGGCACAAGGCTGCCATGAACACTGCAGGGCGGGTTAATTACCAGCTTCTATTACCAGCTCCGAGTGACTCTGCTTGCCTCATTCCGGTTCCCTGACAGACACTGAGCGTCTTAATCACCAACCCGCCTTTTAATGCCCAGGAAACCTCGCTGTATCTGGTACTCCGGGTGGTCTGCGGGGGCTGGTCCCACATACCCTCACCTGTAACCTTACACACATTGGCATCCTGCTGAGTCCAGCACTCTGTCCAAACCAGTCTCCCCCAGCACATGTCAGCTGCTGTACATTTTCCTCTTTTCCAATTCATCCCATCTGTTAATGGTCTTTCCATCTAGTTAAATATAATTTTCCAAGGTTTCCAATTCATCTTCTTCCTTTCTTTATTTTTCCCTATCTGATATCCATCTAATGATATTAAAGGGAAATTCATTAAAGAACTACCTTAGCTCAATTTCTCTCCATGCTTTTTCTCCAAACTGGCTGAGTGTGACCTTTGCAAAGCTAATTAGCAGAGGCCTATTATTTGTCAAAATATTTTTCCAATTTTTGTCAGCAGGAATTTTGAAATCATTGCCAAATTATTTTTGTTACATCAAATTAAAATGTTCTCTAGCTAAGCTGACATATTTTAGTCTAATTCCTTAAAACTGCATGAGATGAAGTACACAGTGGAAAAAACCCATAAAAGTCTGGTTTGTGGCCAAAATTTCACCTTGACATAAAACAGAAGGGGGAGAAAAATTAAATATCTTGAATAGCATTTCCCAAGTGTTTACTAAGAATAGCTTTCTTTCTTAGTCTCAAATCCACAGTAGTCTCAAGTCAACAATGCCACATCTGGGTTTGATGAGGTCTGTTGAAAATCTCTTGGGAGAGCCCCTCATTCTGCTGCCCTGCCATCTCCAGTGGGTTCTGCATCCTCTATGGCACACGCAGCCCAAATTGTTAATTTCTCACAGCTGTCATTAACCTCTGACTGCTGTGTGGGTTCTGGGTGCCAGGGTGGAATCATGAGACCAGTTCAAATATCTTCTTACAGTTGCTGCTAAATCATAACTGTTTGAAAAGATCAAGTGTGACAGGTCAGAGAGAGGAACAAAGAGTTTTATTCATGGAAAATCTTAGTAGCCTTCAAAGTAAGTCATATGAGAAATATATGAATACATACGTTTTTAGAGCTGGTGCCTAAATTAGAAACAAGATCAGAAATCTCAATGTCCCTCATGGACTCCTTCCTGTTTCTCCATGTTTTCCTATTCATTTTGGATGATACACTGTCCCCTTTCTTCTTCGTCCTCTTCTTATCCCTCCTTGTCCCTTGTCACCCCTCTTAGCACATCCTGCTCCGTGACTCTGCGCTCGCTTGTAAGCGTGTGTTGCAGTCAGAGATGCAACACCCCAAGGTCTGCCACTCTGGAAATCTGGGAATTCCAGCAGCGAATTTCCTATCTTGCCTCCCCCAAAGAAGCAAAGTGACTACGAAGCCAGACTCTAGCCCTTCTTAACAAGTGATGATGTTCAAATACACTTCACAGCAAGGTAAGAAAGAAGCAAGTTAATGTGGTATGTGACTGAAAAACTGACAAAGCAAAGTTCCCAAGCAAAAAGCCAGTTCCTCACCCTCTGGCTTTGGAACTAGACCAGAATAAGATGAGTGGGTGAGACAGAAGTGCTGGCCATTTGACCACCTCAACAGGGGGAAAGAAAAAAGGAAAAAAAGAGGAAAAAAAGGCAGAAAACAAGTGAAAACTGTTTGCACATGAATCCTTAGGGGCATCCAAACTGAGAAGGTATGTTAGAAACCACTTCTGCTTGCAGGATTAAGGTTTTGAAGTCAACCAGGCAATTGTTTTTTGGAGATATAATAAATACAGTTAGTGCCTTGTGATTCAGAGAGAAGAGAGAGCAAGAGACAAACTTCTGGCTGGACAAAGAACTCTTCCTGCAAGAGCAACCACCTCTAAAAGAGGTAAAGACAGCAAAGGCAGCTACCCAGATATACACTGATGTCACAGAACAGAATTGAAAACAGACAGTATCTCTAACTGGTACCAATTGCTACACTGGTGGGTCTAAATAAGTTTACAGCCTCAGAAGACTGCAATCTCCCCTCCACACAGGAAAGGAAAATCGTTTCTTTTAGAGGAACTCAGAATTTCTCAACTCTAATCTTCTAAAACAGGAAATCCCTGCCAGCACAGGTGGAACTATAGCACACTGGCTGTGCAGCTGGGGAACATGAAAAATGGGATTTCCGTGTGCCTGTCTCACCCACCAAAAACAGAGTAAGTAAAACAGGCAGCTGAAAAATCTAAAAAGAAGAATGCAAGTAAAAAATCTGAGAGGGGAATTTAGGAAGTCACTAGGTCATTCCTAAGAAAATTCCCTACAGTGTCAAGGATGGTTTGAGCCCTTCTGAGGAAGCTGCTGTCACTGAGAGCTGAATTTTAGGGCAAAGGAAACTCATCTGAATCTGTATTTTAGGAACCAGAATTGAGAGGACACTGCTGCCTTCTGAAAGAGCCCTGTAATGTGCATGGGCAAGCCCAGCTTCCCTCAGCCATCCCTTTGTTCTCTGTAATTGCTATGTTTAAATGCAGTTTACACTGTTACTCACTGGACCACATCACAAAAGATGAATGTCAGGACAGACATTTCTTTGCCATTGAAATGTTACTTGAGTTAAAAGTCAAGAAATAGACATTTCTTTTTGATATTTACTTGTCTGCAGCATTATAATTGTGGAGGCATGTACAAAAGAGGGATATAAGCAATTATTTACATTGCCACACATTTCTGCCTGTCTAATTGAAGCCAAAAGACTTATGGACAGGTGGAGATGAGACAGGTGCTTGTAGGGTATGCCTTGCACTCTGCTCTGAGCACTAGGGCTGTGCTTAAGTTCAGCTTAGGATAAACAGTATTTTTCATTACAGCTATTTTATTTTATTTTATTTTATTTTATTTTATTTTATTTTATTTTATTTTATTTTATTTTATTTTATTTTATTTTA
>VZUI01094935.1:0-24681 GCA_013401135.1 Cettia cetti
TGTCCCGGATCCGTTTCCGGGAGCGGCGCGCGCGGCGCTGTGGGAAGTCGTCGTCCCCCCCCCCCCCCGTTTCCCCCCCCCCTTCCTCCCCGCGGCCTCCCGAGCTCCCCCGGGGCGCATGCGCGGTGGCGGCCGCCGCTGCTGCCTCCCCTCCTCTTCCTCCTCCTCCTCCTCCTCCTTCTCCTCCTCCTCCTCCTTCCCGACAGCGGCGGCGGCGATGAGGAGGAGCGCGGGGGGGGGCGGCGGCGGGACGGCCGGTTGTTCGCGCCGCTGAAGGGACACGAAGCAGCGCCGCGCCGAGGCGGGGGCGGGGGGCCCCGAGTCGCTGCCCCCCCCGCAGCCCCGCCGGGGAGTTTCTTCCACATCCCCCCCAAACACACCGAGACCTCCCCCCCCCGTCCCTCGGGGGCGGCCCCGCGGAGCGCCGCTCCCTCCTCCTCCTCCCCCTTTATTACCCTTTGTGTGCGTCTCCGCCTTCCTCCCTGCGCCCGGGGGCCCTGAGGTGAGTGCGGGGGGAGCGGCGGGGCGGGGGGGGTGGTTTGTTTACCCCGTGTTTACCCCCTGTTTACCCCGGGGGGGGCACCGCCTGTCACTTCGGGCCCCTTCCCGGCGCCCCCCGCCCCAGCTTTGTTGTCGGGGGATGCTCCGGGGATGCTCCTTCGGGCCCCTCCGGAGCGGGAGGGGAGGGGGGTGATGGTGGCGGGGGCGCCGGGCAAAGTTCGGGGTGGTGCGGTGGGTGCTGAGCCCCGGCCGAGTCCCGAAAGTGTTGTTTTCCTGGGATAACAGGGAGCCCCAGCGTTGCCCCCCAGGTTCCAGGCCGTTGTTTGACTTATTGTTTGAGTTATTAAACCCCTGCGGTGGTGAAGGTACAAAGACCACTTGTACAAAGACCCTTTCCCGAGCTGAACTTCCAGGGATAAGACAGTCCAAGAGCTGGACTTGGTGTTCGCGGGATTGGGATGTGGTTGGTAGCAGCCCCTGGTTATCGGTGCTGCCCGGCTATATTTGGTCAATGGTTTGTTCGAATATATATGTCGGGATGTGTTTTTCCATGGCTTTCTGCTGGGAAGGCCAAGTGTCTCCATCCCCGCTCGCCGTGTTGGTCAGGTGCTGCTGCTGGACTGACCCGACTGTGTTTTCTGCTGGTTCAAGGGAAAGTTAGGTGTTAAAACGTCTGAAATAGGTTAAAATGTAGTGGCTTTAAATGTCAGACTTAATTCTGGGCTCGAGGAAATGTTGGGAGAAGCCTTCTAGATGTTTGCAAGGATCCAGAAGTAAGAGTTGGGGCATTAACACCAAGTTGAAACGAGAGAGTCCCCTACACAAGTAGGATGTTTATATTGAAATTGCTGTTGTCTGCGCTTATTTCTGGAGCTTAATTATGTCCTCTGTAATTTCCAAAAGGCGCTTGGAGTGCTTTGATTTATTTTGGGCTTATTATTTTTGGTTTATTAAGTGCTGAGTGCAGAACCATGGAGTAGGCCATGAGTGTGTGTTCCAGAGGGGCAGCCCAGTTAAATGGTGGTCAGCAGAGAGTTTGTGACATCTATGCCTCATGCTGAAGGATGCCCAGCAGGAAGAGCTCTCCTGACACGCTGGCCTGTCTCCCATTTCTGATTTGTACACACGTGTTCGGTGTGAAGCAGCAATTTTGGGATGGGGCTGGGAAGAGTTTGTGAGAGCTGCAATTTGATGGGGTGGAAGGAATAGGAGAAAACCAGAGCTGGATTGATATTTGACAGTGTTGTGATGGAGAATTGGAGGTAGCAGCCATAACTGGGGTTCTTTCTAAGAGTTTGCTGTTAGTTTTCTTTTTGCTTGTAATAACTTTGGGTTTAAACATGTGGGGAAAAAACCTCAGCAGCAACAATCCCCCAAATCAGCAGATCTGTTTATATGGATGCAAACATGGAACTCTCCTTTTAGTTTACTACAGGTAGGAGTTGGACAGCAAAAGCCTGTCCAAGAGTAAAGGACATCATTTCATTATTTTATTTCATGACAGTGCTGCTTTTCCCAACCTGAGATCCCATTGATCTGCTTTCCTCTGTACATGGAAGCCTGTAGTGGTTGCAGGATTACATTCCCCGTGTATGTAGAGCTGCAGCTCTGCCCCCAACTTCCATGGCCTACAGTGATGTGATACATTAATTATTACAGGGATTTAACCATCTCCTTGTGTTTCAGTCTTTCAAGGAGCTATGGTTTGCTTTAATAAGGTTACACAGTGAAATCGAACAGGATTCTGAAGCTGGGCAGAATAATTCAGGGTTTTCTCTTTCTTTCAATCCTAGAGATAAAATTCCTGATAAAGCTTCATTTCCATAGGCCTGCAGTGCTGCAGCCAAGGAGGGAGAGCTCTGGCTTCGGTGGCACTGGGGTGGGAAGGGCCCTCTGAAGGAAGCACTGCTTGGGCTGGGATTCTGGCTGCCAATTCCTGCATTTCCCAAGGTTTAGGGGTCTCAGGCTAATTTGAGGCTTCTGGCTGCTGCCACAACCTTCCAAGAACTGCAGGAATTCAATGTTTCAACCTAGGAAACATTCGAGGAAATGTAGTGAATTATCAACAGCTGTAACTAGAAGGCACAGTTTCCTTTTATTTAGGTTCTTAAGCTCTTTTTGGTGCTATTATCTAGATATTTACAGGTGCTAATTGCTTTTAGGAAAACTTGATGGGGATTTTCCAGTTCTTTATCTTTGGGGACAGAATTAATAATTATTTTGCTGTATTCTGGGTCGGGGCAGGACCTGCCATGGCTGTGCTGAACATTAAGATGCTGTTTAGGCCTGACTTTAATAATGTTTCTGTGCAGTTTCTGCTGCACCTTCCTTCCTTCCTCTGTGGACAGATGAGCTGGTCTCTGTTTGGATTAGGGAGGCGGATGTTTGAGGAGAATCTTTATGATGCAATACCTTCAATTATTGAACTTTTCTTGTACAACTTGCAGTCCTTTCATTCTTTGGGATCAGTTTTTCTCCTCACAGCCCTCTCCAAGATGGAATGCCTTGAGTTTCAGCTGGGTTATTTAATTTGCTTTGTCAGTGGGTTGATTTTAATTTTTTTTTTTCCTACTCTTCCTCATGGTTATTCCTTGTCTGTGGAAGCTCAGTGGCTGGAATAGAGTCTGTAAGGCCACCATTAGCTGGTGGATCAGCAGCTCCCTGTGGATGTTTCCTGAGGAAAGCAGCAGCCAGGTGGGAGGCCCCTCGTGCCCATCTGGAGCCCCACTAATGTCCCAGTGTCTTTCTATGGGCTTAAGAGACCACGTGCACAAAGCAGTTCAGTCTCATCTGTTCATGGCCAGGGACATAAATTTTGAAAGTGGCTGAGCTTCCTTTGCAGAAATCCTGTCAAAACTTTGGGAAAGTGGGGGATTTTGTTGGTTCTTTCAGCCTTGTTGGGTTGTCTGAGGGTTTGGTTCTGTTTGCTTGTTCCTGTGTTGGTCTTGTTCTGTCCCAGTGGAAGTCAGAATTGCCACTGATTTCAAAAATAAAAAGATACAGGATACATTTATTTCCTTTTTAATGCTCTTATGTCATTAAGGACCTGCTTATTCTTTTAAAGAGTTACTTGAACGTTGGAAACCACAGGCTCTCATTGGCTTCTCTTTGTATTTATTTTTGGAACTATTAGGTGGAATAATACTGCTCAATCAGTTTCAAATGGGCCTGCACAGGAACCAAGGCTGGTATTAGGGCTGAAATTTTGGAAGAGCATTGGAAATAGCTTTCAGGATGCTTTAATTTTTCTCTGTATATCTGGAGCTAAACGAAGAGGGAATAAAACAAAAAGCAGCAGTTAAGAAATTGAGAAGCACTGACTCCTTCCCTCTCTTGAATTCCAAGTTCTTTATTATAGCAATTCCTATTTTCTTGATGAATTCTCTAGAAAGGAGTTCAGACTGATTTTTAAATCAAGGTAAAATTTCTCAAAATCACTTGGACTACAATGCTAAAAAGCAGATGAGTCCACATGCAAACGAGTTTAGCTGCATACACAACCACACACATCTAAATCTATAAATGAGCACCTCCAAGAAGCAGCAAACCCCAAACAATCTGAACTCCTCCGTGGTGCTTCAGGCTCCCAGGATGTGCCCTGTGAGCCCCTCAGCTGCAGGCTGTTGTTGTGCTGTGGCCCAGAGCAGCAGGGATCACTCAGAGCCCTGCCTTGGCTATTCATAGAGCTCTGGGAAATGGGTTGCTCAGCAGCCTGACAGGTGCTCCCAGCCCCAAAATCTCCATTGCCTCCCATCCTTCCCATGGGAGTGACTGAGGAGCAAATCCTGCACTGCCTCAGTTGTTGGTTCTTTAGGCTGGAGCTGCCCAAAATGCATTTCTTGTTTGTTTTTGGGGGGTTTTTTTTGTTTTGGTTTGGTTTTTTCCCTGAAATTTTCTGTTTCAGGAGCTTTAAATGTGCTTAAAAATCTCCATTACCTCCCATCCTTCCCATGGGAGTGACTGAGGAGCAAACCCTGCACTGCCTTCAGTTGTTGGTTCTTTAGGCTGGAGCTGCCCAAGATACATTTCTTATTTGTTTGGTTTTTGGGGTTTTTTCCCTGAAATTTTCTGTTTCAGGAGCTTTAAATGTGCTTAAAAATGAAATGGTAAAACGCTTGAAAATTCTTTTTTTATGTTTCTAAGCAAACCTTTATTCTTTCATTTATTACTATGGTTAAATTCAATGTGCTGTTGATTTTATGTATTTTTATTTTACAGAAAATGTTTTAAAGTAAGCGAGCAAATATTTTAAAAATTCTTATCCTGCCACAATATCTGACAACCAAAACCTACAGAAGCAATCTATTAATTCATTAAATAAATTCATTACTCTGCTATGAGGTAAAATTGAAGCCTGGGATAAAAAAAAAATATATATATTTTGTCATAATTTTTGCTTAGTCTACATTTTCAGCAGCATTAAAAGCAGAATTATTTTGGTATCTGAGTAATCTGAAATGTAAATAGCATCTGAACCATGAGGGCCCTTGGTTTGCAGCATCAGGAGCGTGGCCTCACTCAGGAAAATTCCTAAGTGAGGGAAGCAGAACAGTTGTCAATTGTTTGCACAACAAATCCTGCTGGATCAAATGCTGATATTCCCAACGTTTAGATCAAGGAAGGCACGAGATAATGTTGCCTTGTAGCCCACTGCCAAAAGAAACAAACACAGCCTAAGTTAAGAGAAAATTTGGCCAGCCACAACCTGGACCTACATATCATAAATACAGATAGTCAGAATTTTCCAGTCATGCTGCCTAGTGGTTGAAAAAAAAAACAAAAAAAACCCATGGAAATTCAATTTCACTTGGCCAATTTTAGACTTGATTTTGAAGCTCCAACGTGTTATTTAGGATTATCTGTTGTGACAAATTAAAGACTTGATAAAAAATACATGAAATGTTTGGGTTTGTATTCATTCTTTAAGCTTGTACCTGTCTGCCTCATGTATATTTATATACACATATTTATATAGGTGACTAGGCCCACCAGAATGAGTACAAATTTCATGTGTTTTGGTAAGATTGAAGCTGTAGCATTGAAAATAATAAACATAGCCTTATATTTTTGCCTGTGTTTGTCCCTAATCTATTTAATTTAATTTAATTTTTTTTTTTGCTTTTAAGACTGATGCAATGGAGCTCTATGCATTTATTATTTTTTTCTAATATAAGCATGCTGTCAATTTAAGGAGATGAATTTTATTTATTTTTACTGTGTGTAGAAGAGAAGCACAAAAAAAAAATTGCTGGATCCTCTCATCCAAACTCTAGATAAGAATAATTTTTTTAGTATCTGCTATTTTTGGAAGAAAACACTGCAAAAGTGAACAAATGAGATCATTGATTCAAGAAACAAAGTAGTCAGGAATCTGTAGTGAGCTGGTTTTTTTAGAACAGAACTTCCTTTTGTCTTTTAGGGGCTTGGGGGCAGGAGAGGGATACGTTGTAATCTTTATGGGAAGAGGCTTGGATCAGATTTCAGAGGTGGATGTGTTGGCACAGGCTGGTGATGCAATGTGGTGTTGTCTTGTTGTTCCTGAACGTGGCTGCCTGGAATTGCAAATATTGTAAAGTTTTCTGGATTTTTTTTTTATTTGTTTCTGGAAGGTTCATCCCATGGTTCTCAAGGAGTAGCTCCCTTTGAAAACTTACAGTCGTTTTCCTTAGAAAATATGAATTTTCCCCATTTATATTTATATCTATGTTAGGTTTGGTTTTTAAAGGTGCTGTTTAAAATTAATTTCCCCTACATTTTGTCCCAGGGGGGTTGCTGGGAGGCTGGAATCCAGTGGAAGGGTTTGTTTGTGCTGATGGCATGGCAGCCCCTGGTCATGGTTGGAGCTGAACCTTCTCTTGCCTCAGCATCAGCCTGATCAGGGAGCTGCAGAAGGGATCAAAGGCAGGCAGTGGCCTGTGATTCCCTCCAGAAATTCCTTTCCCTGCTGCTCTGCAGCTTCAGAACTGCTTGGAAAGTCTGGGATCTGTGTTTGGGACTGTGTCTCTTCGGGGTTTGCAGTGGAAGGTTTGTCCTAAATAAGGGCTGAATACCAGAGCAGGTATCAAAATCCTTCAACCCTTGTGTTGTCCAAACTCTAAGCACCATTGGCTTTTCCCTGCTAAGATAATTCAAACGCTGAGGGCTGTGAAATCCCACCTGCTCAGAAGAATGGACAATAACATGAACCAAAAACTAACCCCAAAAAGTTCCTGCAATACTTGAAACTCAGGAACAATGTTTGAGTTTAAGCACCGTGTCCTTAAAAATCTGTGAGTTGTTGGAGCCTTTTAAAACACACGTGGCTCCCCTTGAAGCTGCCTGGGTGTTATTAAGTCATAAAGCAGGGCTGTGTCTGTGGGCCAGCTGAAGCAAACCATATCTGGGCTGGAGGCTATTGGTTCCTCACCTCTGTTTTAAAATTAGTCCAATCATTTGCAGCGTGATTCATTTCTAAAAATGACTTGTCCATCTGTGCAGGGTGCCCTGGCTGGAGCGTTGCAGTGCTGCTGGGGCTTTGCTGGAAGTTGTGTTACTCTTGTATCCCATTTTTCTTTGATAAACATGTTAATTCAGGCATTAAACTGGGTATTAAAAACTGTGGTGTGGGTGATTTTCATTTTTTGGAAATAGCTATCCAATGTTTCTAGTCTTGAGACTCTACTAGTAAAAATGTAGATATGAAATATTTGAGGGGGAAAAAAAAAAGTCTATTCTGTTTTCACTGCTAAAATATTTATCAACTTCTTAGGTGCTGATCAAGCCCTAAATCTGAATTTTTTCATCAGTTGTAACTTCACAAAGGTCTTGGGGAACAAAACTTGTACCAAAGTGACATTCCCCCCCAAAGTTGGGCAGCTCCTTCATCAGCTGCTCGTGGATTCCTGGGGGATCAGGTTCCACCTGGAGCTTTCTTCCCAGAATTCTGGGGATTCCTGGGCTTTTCCCTGTGCTGCTTTCCCTGAAAACTTCACAGTTATGAATCAGTTCTTAATCATCTTTTGGAACTCAGGTCCTTTGATGGAAGAGTCCTGCTCAGGATCTGCTGACACATGGGGAGGTAGAATTTAGGAGCTTGTCCCTGGAACTTAAAAGTAAACAGAAAACCAAGACAAGATTTTTGATTTTCATTTTTATGTTAAAAGAACTCCCATGGCAGTAAAAGTATTCCCATGTGTAAGAGCAGCATCATTTTCCTTAAATAATAATTATCAGACTAATAAGTGTTGCTTTGTCAGAGGAGGAATATATGAACTTTGGAGAGCCTGTTGATATGTTTTTTTCATTTTCAAAGGAAAAAAAATCAAAAAGAATTGATCAACTTCCTCCAAGTATGGATCTATGCTAAATAAAACTAAGTTTAACTTCATTCAGGGTTTTTTTTTATGGTATGGATTTGATACAACAGCCTGAGACACACTTACCCATAGATTAACACTTGGAAGTATATTATTCTCATTTTTAGTGTTACTGCATTCAAAAAAAGTAGTAAAAACCTGTTGATATTCAGCTTTTGCTAATTATTGCAAATAATTGTAATACTTTGTGTGGAATTTATTGATGGTATACGTAACTCTGGGCTGTTTCTGTGCAGTTATAGAAAAAATTAAATGCTTTTTAGTTTGTGTTTTGGTAGACAGTCAAATGCATTTGTAATCTAGGAAAATGTTCAGTACAAAGGTGGTGAATGTAAACTGAATTATTGCTGATGGTGAACCTTAAATTGAGGATATTTGAAGGCATCTCCAGCTGTTGTCTTGAAAGCAAACTCTTTACAGAGGTTTTTATTTCATGTCCCAGTGTTGGGAGTTGGTTGTCCTGTGCCCAGAGGTCTTCACAGGCAGGTGGGATTTTAGGATTAGGTTCTCCAAACCTGGATGTTCATCAAAAATTCACAAATAATTACTGGGGTTTTTTTTTAATCTCTGCATTAATCCTGTCCAGTGTAATCCGTAATTATTCCATCCTCAATTTGCATGGACTCTCCTGTTGTTTATTCTTGCTTTACTCACCTACTTTATTGTGCCCCAATAGACATTCCTGACAAGTCGCTAACTCTGAGCTGCTCTGGGAATTGTCTGGTGGTTTTGGGACAGTGAGTTTGTCACCCCACCAAACCCCATCAAACTCCAGGGAATTCATCCTCTAGGTGGAAACATTTTGGTTTTTGTGCCCAGGCGCAGAGGGGGGCTGTGCAGAGCTGCAGGGTGCAGCCTGTGGATAACCCTTCCCTGTGGTTTCAGGGTTAGGGAAGGGGGGCTCTGTGTCCCGGGGGGCAGGGCTGGAACTGAACGCTGCTGCAGGGGCCTCGGGGCAGCAGCAGGAAGGAAACCAGCAGGGAGACGTTAGCAAGAGGCAGAGCCTGGGGGCAGGGGCTGGTGCTCAGGGGCGCTGGGGGGATGTGCGTGGCAGCAGGAGGGGAGGAGGGAGGCACAGCCGGTGTTTGGGGAGAGCTGTGCAGAGGGGTTGGGGATGGAAGGAAAATCGGGGAATCTGGGGGTGGAAATTGTTTGCCATGATGGAGGGGAGCAGATGAGAGAGCCATGGAGTGCTTTGGGTTGGAAGGGAGCTTCAAGCTCATCCCATCCCACCCCATTCCATGGGCAGGGACACCTTCCACTAGCCCAGGTTGCTCCAAGCTCCCTCCAGCCTGGCCTTGGACACTTCCAGGGATCCAGGAGCAGCCACAGCTGCTCTGGACACCTGTGCCAGGCTCTCACAGGCAGGAATTCCCAATTCCCAATCTCCCCTCCAGCCCTGCCCTCTGGCACTGGGAGCCATTCCCTGTGTCCTGTCCCTGTGTCCCTTGTCCCCAGCCCCTCTGCAGCTCTCCTGGAGCCCCTGCAGGCCCTGCCAGGGGCTGGGAGCTCTCCCTGGATCCCTCCCTGCTCCAGGGGAACATTCCAGGGAATGCTCCAGGGGAACATTCCCCCAGCCCTGGGATCCACACTGTGATGGGAAGAGGAGCTGGTGACTCTTGATGGGAAAACCCACCTGGCAGCCTGGCTGAATCCACAAGTATCAAGAATATTTTCACACAGTATCAACCAGAAAGTGCTGCTTAATCACAGCCTTTACATCCAGCAGCCTCAGAACGATTTGAAAAGGGAAATAAACAGGCCTGTGAGTGTATAAATAATTCCATAATATTGCCACTGTTGCTGCCTCAACTTGGAAGAGCTGGGAGTTGCAGCAGGCCTGCTGCTCTCCCCTCAGGACCTGTGCCAGAGCACCAGGAACGCTTCCACATCTCGGGGCACTTGGGCCTGCATGTTTGGGTGTCCACCAGGGAGGTCTCCAGGAGGTTCAGCCCGTGGCTGGAGCTGGGTTCTCCTCTGTCCCAGCCCAGTTGTGCTCAGCTCAGCTGCTGCCTGTCCTGGCCAGCCCATCCCAGGCTGAGTTCCCCAGGAGAGCATCCCACTCTGGAATGCTGGGCATGCCTTGCCTGTGTTGTGTTTGCTTTGACTTTGTTCTCCTTGCTCGTCCCCTGAGTAAACAATCCTAATCCAGTGCTGCACATCCAAGGCAGCTCTGGTGCATCTTGCAGAACCTCCCTGCCTTTTTGGGCCTCTTTTGCCACCAAGCACCATATTCCTAGGCAGGGAAAACCACTGATTTATATGGATTATTCTAATCCAACGTCATGCAAGCAAAATCAAAAAATAGTTTGACTACCTAATGATTCAGAAATGCAGACGTGTTGCCAAAAATTTTAGCATTTGTTAGCTTTACACTTGAGCAAATGCATTCTGGTAGAGAATTGAACTTCTTTATTTTAACTCTTATCTGCAGAGTTTTAAGACTTAGGAACTTATTCCACAAAAAAAAAAAAAAAAAAAAGGCAACATATTTTACAATTAGAACAAATATGAAAATTAGTCTTTAAATTTCTTAGATCGTCTTCTTTTTTGGAATAAATATTTCTGAACTTATATATACAGGGACAAACATTTTTCCTTTAAATAGAGCCAGAAAAGTTTCTTCTTCTATTAAACAGGAGCTCTAATATGATTTAACATTTTCTACTTTGAGATAATGGGTTAAAGAAGGGCTTTAATGAAATAAATTCAGTGTAGCTTAGTGAGGAAAGGGGACTTCTCTTGAATAAATCAGTTTCTTTCTCGTGCTTAAATATTTCAGTAAAAACAGGAACCAAATTTTTGGGGGAACATCAGCAGAAGGAGGAGCCAGATGTGTGATTTTGTAAACATTAAACAATCTGCATTCTAAGAATTATTCTCTGATCCCTTTGAATTTAAGGACTGACTGAATTATTTTGTGCCTCTCTATTGGACAGTGTTTTTCTGAGCATTTGCCAATCATAACCAGAGCCTTGATATTACTGGAATGTAGAAAAGACCTGGAACAATGTGGGGGTTTAATTTTTTGTCACTGTCTTCTGTAAAAATTATTTTGGATCTAATAAGGTGGATCATTTTGCATAGTTCCATAAAGAATAAAAAAAAAAAGTGGTAATTTAGGATGGGCAGACCTCTTATCAGTAGAGAAATTTGATTTCTGAATTTAATTTCCATTGGATAACTCAGAGTACTGATACTATTCTATATTAGTTTCTGGCTAGCTGGAGCTTACTAAAAATTAAATTATTTTTTTCCTTTTTTACCTGAAAAACAACCTCAAACCCAAATCTGTCCCAAAGTACTGTTTTTTTCTCCAAATTACCACAACTGTACAACATTTCAAATAAATATTCTCCTGTAGTTCTGTCACAAGTAAGAAAAAGGGATTTGTTCAATCAGCTGAAGTGAAGTTATCTGCAAACCAGCAATGAGTTATTTATGCATTTTCCCCATGATGAAAAATATGATGTCTGATGAAAAATATGTTAATATTGGTTATCATTTATGAACCTGATTTGAGAGGATTTGGGGGTTTATTTAGGTTTTTATAATGTAATACACAAGTCAATTGAGACTTTGACATCAGACAGACCAGGAGGGACTTGAAGCAAGTGAAAAATTTCCTGTTCTGCATCAATCTCTCAGAATCTTGCTTGTTACAAGTTGTTCTCACTACTCTAAACCACAAAATTTTAAAATCAGACTAAATTGGGTTGGATAAAAGTGAGAAAAATAAAAAAATCCTGCAACATTGCAGTATAAAGTATTAAATGGGAACTACATGGAGTTATTCAGTGTTTCAAAGTGCTGGTTTTGTTTTCATTCATAGCCAGGGAGCTTTGCATTACTTTTACAAAACTTTTCATTCATAGCCAGGGAGCTTTGCATTACTTTTACACGACTTTTACTTTATTTTACTTTTTATGTAGAAAAGTGGTACATTCTTTCATTTTTAAATTTTTTTTTTTTAGTATTATTTCCTGTGTTTTAGTGTTGCCATAAATAATACAAAATATTAATAACATGGTTTGGATGCAAAAAATTTGAATTAAAGTCTGGGCAGAGCGCTGTGTGTTTCTGGAGAGAAACCTCTTCAGATTTAGGGGAGCAGTTCCTGTTCCTGTGTGTTTTTTGGGGTTTGGGGGGTCTATTATCCCACAGCCACCACTTTCCTCAGGGCTGCATGGGGCTGGTGCCTCTCCCAGAGGTCAGCTGATGTTTCATAGGGGAGTGCAGCGTATTTTTCTCTGTGCAATGAAAAAAGAAATTTTATGACCTGAGCAAAACACTTTCCCCATTTCTGTCGAGACTTTTAGTGTCCAAAAGCTTTTCATAAATACAGCCATAGGATACCTAAGGCTATTCAATTCATCTTCTCAAGGGCAAAGGATTTTTTTTTTTTTCCTTCTTCTTTCTTTTTTGATTAAATTTTTTGGAGAAAGGAAGCTGTCAGAACGGACTTTATAGTTTTGCCTTTGTTGAATTGACACTCTATAAAATTTTATTTTAGCAAGATTCCATGCGAGAGGGAAGCAAACGATAGACTCCAAGTAGGGCAGAGAAGAAAGTTGGAGGTTATTAAATCTTTTCAAGGAGAAAAGGAAGTAGTTGAGTGTGCTCACAGAGCTTCCTGTGTCAGCAATTGGGAAGCCTGGCAGAGATTATCTCCAGCCAGCAGCAGGTTAGGGAGAGCAGGGCGGGAAGGGGACACTGAGCTTCCAGCAGGAAGGAAATTGAGATATTTCACCTGATTCAGAGCTGGGTTTGCTTCAGATCTCGTTTTGCTCTGCAGTCCTCGAGTTGCAGTGTGAGAGTTTGAAGCACGCAGGTTAAAAATTGAATTTTAGTGTCTTGAAATAGTCATCTTAATAGAATTGTTAAATTTTTTTAGAATGAATGTAGCATTAAGGAAAAATGATGGCAACACAGCAGATAAATTGGAGTAATTCAACATTTCACACAGGGGTTGGGTTTCGGGGGTGGGAGGGTTTCCACTCCATCCTGCTCTCCATGGACATCCCCAGGAGAGGTTTCCACCCCATCCTGCTCTCCATGGACATCCCCAGGGAGGGTTTCCACCCCATCCTGCTCTCCATGGACATCCCCAGGGAGGGTTTCCATCCCCTCCTGCTCTCCATGGACATCCCCAGGGAGGGTTTCCACCCCATCCTGCTCCCCCATGGGCATCCCCAGGAGAGAATTTCCACCCCATCCTGCTCTCCATGGACATCCATGAAAGTTTTCTGGGCAGCTGCCCCTCTGGAATTATTGGAATATAATGGAATATTGGAATATATTGGAACTATTTCAGGGTTGTTTGGCCCCAGGGTCCGTGCTCCTCACTCAGCTTTCTCCGTGCCAGGCGAGCTGGGGCTTTGGGGGTGAGGCCAGCAGCCCCCTTAGCTGGGTGTGTGTCCAGAGCAGGCCCAGCAGCATCCCTGGGCTGGGGATGTTCCTCTGGAAGCCCTGAGCGTTGGGTGTGGGCAGGAGCAGGGCAGGTGGAGCCAGCTGAGCTGTGGAGCTCTCTGTCCTGTCCCTGCCGCTTGGGACTTGTGGGAGACTCAGGAGCACGATCCTTCACTCCAGTGTCATTCTCACAGAAAATTGCTTCTTGTTTTAGGGGATTGGCCTTGCTGGTGCTTGATACCAACTGTGGTAAAGAGGGGAAATCAGAGAGAAAATCCTGGAGAAATTTTTATAAAATTAGTCCTACGTGGGACTTCAGTGGGAGAATTCCACTTGTCCTGTGTCTAGGCAGGGCAGTGAGAAATATTCCAGCAGCCTGACAGCAGGTGAACGTTATCCAGACTGCAGCAGTTTGGGAATCAGACCTTCTGTTTTGGGAAGTTGTCATTTCTGCAGTCATGGAGACGCTCATTAGACGTCTCACATTCAATATGCAGCCTATTGAGCAGTTGGCTGAGAAATGATGAGCAGAACAATTGGATCTTGAGGGAAAGCTGCCTTTGGAGAGGATGGTCTTCCCCAGCTTAATCATGTACATGTAATTGTTTAAATTTTTTAAATTAATCTGAAGATGCTCCTGGACAATGGACATTTTTCTGATGGGATGGGGTAGATCCAGGAGGTTTAGGGTCTTACTTTTGCTTTGTGTGAAGATCTAGAAGGAGCAAACCTAGGGTGATGGCAAGAATGTAACCTCTAAAAGAGTTTATTTTTTATATGTTGGTCTGAGAAACCCTGAGACCCTTCAATAAAGGAGGTGAGGTGGTTGCAGTTCCCTGATTCTTCTTCCAAAACTTAAAATGACATTGCAATAAAAATAAATAAATAAATAACAAAGCATTAAATGAACCAAAAGTACATGGGATAACTTTCTGGTTTCTTGTCCACTAATAAGTTCATAGTTAAAACAGTGAAAAGAAAAATTGATGTGAAATTGAGCCCTTGGACACGTTCTACTAAAGGTCTGGAATAGTCACTTTTTATGCACTGAGACTCCCACTAAATTCATATATTCTACAGCTTCCCTAGCACAGATAAAAGGGCCTGGATCAATGATATAATTTACTAATTTAGACCTTAGTTTCTATTTTTAAGTAAGTGATATCTAATATTTGGTAGGGGGTTGGGAGCATCTCATGAAGAAACATTTCTCTCTGACCATTTAGGATTCTAAAGCCAGAATAAATATGGGAGAGCAGACCGAATTTACAAAATACCAGTCTGAGCACAACAAAAGGATTGGGGCTTCTTTCCTTTGAGGTGGGTTTTTGGTTTTTTTTGTTCTTTTTATCTCCTAACTGAAAAATAGTCCAGTTCTTCCCCACCCCCAAGTAAAAGAAGAATTGGAGTGCACTAAGACAGGGAGAGAAGCAGAAAAGGTGAAAAGCCCCAAGCAGCAAAGGAGGCCATAAAGGGTTTGTTGTGTGCTGCACAGGTTGTTAACGCTGTTAATGATTGAGCTGTTTATGGGGGATTACAAAGGGCTGGGAAACGACTCTGCTCAGGAATTCCACTCAACCCCAGAGACACGAACAAAAGTTTAGCAGGATACTGGGCTTTGCAGGCAGAAGCTCCCAGAGCTGCTGAGGAGCACAAGTGGCTGCAGGCTCATGGTGCTCTGATGGAGCCACCGGCCGTGTCCCCTGGGCCAGGGGCTGCTGGGACACCCAGAGTCCGTGGCACTATTGAGTTACTCCTGTGCTTGGGTTACAGGAGCTGGGAGTTCACAGAAGTATGCTGTCATACTTGCTAGACCTGTACTTCGAGTTTTGGGGGTTGGGCATTTTGGGGGTTTGTTTTCTAGGGGGTTTTAATACATGCAAACTTCCTAAACCCCACTGATAGTTAAATATTTGTTGTTTGCTCTGCTGGGTGTCCATTTTAGTTGTTAAAGATCAGGAACGTAGTTTTACTACTGGTTTTATGAATACTTTGGAGCTCCAGCTTGTTCCCTCAGAAGGGTGATGTTATGGCTTATAAACTGGAAGTTCCTTCTTCTATTTTCCCACATCATAATCAAGTTTGCAGCAGCTCTGGCTGCTTCTCTTCTGGTTGTGTTTCAGGCTCAGTGATTCAGGTTCTTGGGCTGTGTCCCCATGGGTGGTGACCTTCGGGAGGGCTCCCAGGGGTGCTGGGGCTTGCCCTGTGTTGTGCTGTTGCAGTCTGAAATCATCCTGTCCTCTTCACAAACCTATCATGCACAATCTGATCACCAGGTCTATATTTAGAAATCGAGGAGGAACCTTTCAAACTCCTGGTAGTAGAGATGGGAAGAGGAGGAGTAGCCAGACTTGTCATTTCCCTGCAAAAGAGGCTCCTCAGTCTCTAGAAACATTTCTGGTGGTGGTGAGTGGTTTGATCAGCCTCTAGCTGTGTTTTCAGTAAAAAATGCATATTTTTGATGTTTCTCCCAAAGCCATAGACTTGTCTTTACCCTTATTAGTTCTTGGGCACATTGTGATGATTGTTATAGATGGTACAAAGTGGAGAAAATGCTCCTTTGAGCAGTGCCAGGTTTTAGCATTAGAAGGTGCAGGGAATACTGAGCAGAGAGAAAAGCTGCAACATCCTGGCCTTTGTAGTACTCTGACATATCAAATTACACACACACGCCCCCATTTGTGCAAAAATCATTAATCCAAGCCACGTGTTTGTTGTGCATGGTTTTATTTCACCTATTGATGGTACCAGCTCTGGGGTGAGACATCTGAGAGTGAAACTCCTGGAATGGGAATGGGAATCCAAGCCATGGATCAGGTTAGCACCATTTACATGAATTAGCAAAATCCATCAGCTGCCAATCAAGCTCCACTTTTGGCTGGAAGTTTAGGTTTTCTGGGGCTGACCTGGCTGTAGGAAGCCAAGTGCAGTGGCTGCTGCAGCAATTTGAGCTGGCTCTGGCTGGGATGGGGAGCACTGGCTCACAAGGAAGCTCCAAATCCTTGGAAGTTGTTCCTGCAGCAAGCTGTGACAGTGTTTGGTGTGCAGGCTCCCTGCTCCTGGCATGCTGTCTGCTACCTCTTCATAACCTATGAAATACAGAGTGCAAAGATACAGGGATGAATCCATCAGTTTGGGATAAATGTCGCTGTTTGGGGGGGTTTCTCTGAAGCTGTTCAAAACTGGATGTAAAATGTTGCATTAAACCTTGGCAGGCAGCAATGTGCCACTTTGCTGTGTAAGTTTGGGTTCATCTGTGAAGGGAATTTTGGAATAATAACACTGATCTTTTCCCTTTCCCCAAAGAAAACAGAAATCTGCTGCTAAACACCAGTGATTTTCTTACAGCTGTTTTGGACACTGGGGACAAGGGGCAGTGGATGTGTCTCAATTCTCTCTGGAGCATTTCAGAGTATCATTTAGGAATATTTCACCTTACAGTTGTGTTCTGCAAAAGTCACAGGATCCACAGTCATAAATAATTTGTGCTTTTTCTGAACTGCCCTCCCTCAGAGCCTGCTCTGTTCAGCAGCAAGTGCAGAATGAAACCTCACGTGATGCACGAGGCTCTAGCAGTTGATGAGCAGCTAATTAAGAGGGCCTGGAAGGAGGTGCTGTGGAAGTGTGCATCCAGGAAAACAGACCTTAGGCCACCCAAAACATCTCTGAACTTCTGGGATGGAGCTGGAGAGAGTCTCCCATTTGTCCCAGTCAAGGACTGAGTGATAGTATCACGTTTTCTATTTTATGTGTGGATATTTACAGATTGTTCATCTCTGCCTTTTTCTCCCCAGTACAGGAAGTTTTGCTGGCATTTAAGTAGCTTGTCTCAATTTGGATTTTTTTTTTTCCTTCTAAAACCCAAAGCTTTTCACTGCAAAAGAAACCTAAGGGAAAAGTTCTCTGAAAGCAGGATGTGTGTGCAGAATGATGGCTGGGTGTCCACCCACAGATTAAAACATTCCTGCCAAGGGTAGCTCTGTTCAGATACAGCAAAATAGTTGTGTGGGGATTGTAAATGGTAGAAAGTTGCTGTTGCCTGTTCTAAGAAAGTGCAGAAGAGAACAAAAATCTGACTTTAGTTTAGAACTTGAATTAGAAAGCACTGAGAAGCAGGATGGAAATCTCCAGGCTGCAGTGGCATTTATTGCCCAGGATACAGGTTTGTGTTATTCCCTTTCAGAGGCTCTGCAGGACTGTTTGTGGCTGAAGTTCTGTACATGTTACAAGTTTTTGATGTTCCTGCTAGAGGGTGAAGTGGGTTCTCTTGTAAATTCATGGGTAAAGCAGGCTGAGCTCTCCTTGTCACTGCTGTGTCTGTCAGGCCTGTTGGGAAAATCCTCTCCACCTGCACGTTGGGAATTGCAGGCAGCTGCTGAGGAGCAGGGCTGGGGGGTGATTGTCACTCTGCTCCCCTCAGGTGAGAGCCCACCTGCAGAGCTCCTCCAGCCCTGGGGCCAGCACAGGAGGGACCTGAAGCTGCTGGAGAGCCCAGAGGAGCCACGGAGCTGCTGCAGGGCTGGGAGAGCTGGGAATGTTCCCCTGGAGCAGGGAGGGATCCAGGGAGAGCTCCCAGCCCCTGGCAGGGCCTGCAGGGGCTCCAGGAGAGCTGCAGAGGGGCTGGGGACAAGGGACACAGGGACAGGACACAGGGAATGGCTCCCAGTGCCAGAGGGCAGGGCTGGCTGGGAGATTGGGAATTGGGAATTCCTGCCTGGAATGGGATTGCCAGAGCAGCTGTGGCTGCCCCTGCATCCCTGGCAGTGCCCAGGCCAGGCTGGAGCAGCCTGGGCTAGTGGAAGGTGTCCCTGCCATGGCAGGGGTGGGAATGGGATGGGCTTTAATGACCCTGCCAACCCAGAGCCCAACTTCCAGCCCAGTTCCAAGGCCTTTTACATCCTGGGTGCTGCCCACAATCCTGTGTAAGTCCTTGCCCTTACCTGTGCAGGTGTCACAGGGCTGGCATGCAGCCACCTCCTCCCTCCCTTTGCCTGCAAAGCCCAGGTAAAAAAGGACCCAATTTTGGGGGAATGGTGCAGAACCTCCCCTGTGAACACCTCCAGTCACAGATCAATATTTGCCTGGCAAGATCCACTTTGGATCCTACCAAGACTTTTCAGTCTCCAGTTGTGTTCAGTGCTCTGTAACACAGAAATAGGAATTTGTCACAAAGCCCCAACAGTTTGGAAAGGAAACAGACACTGCAGGTGTATCTGGAAGCTGAGTTTGGAAACCCAGAGAAGTTTTGTGCCAGAACCTTTTCTGAAACTCAAGGTGTGGCAGCTGCCTTTTATTTCCTGGTGTGTCTGATTCGAAACCATCCCCATACTAATAATTAAAGCACTGAAAAGGAGGTGGTTGGTATCGTAGTCCCTCTGGAAGCTGGAAAAGTGCCACTGGATGCAGAGTTCAGTCAGTACAGCTGAGGTGGAGATGCACAATCCCTGAGCAGAATGCTCTTGCCTCACAGTGGTGTCTCTGATGGTCACAGGGACTCATTTTGGGGTTTTCCACATCAGCATTGAGATGACAGAACAAGTGAGCTGGGAGAGCTTTGTCCCAATGATGTCTTCAGGAACAGTGAAGTTTGCATTTTATTTTTTCCTGTATAACTTTCCAAACTTTAAAGGGAGAAGAATGGTTCATCCTTCCTTATCTTTTGCTGTCCTTGCCTTTTCTGGCCCAGACACTTTAGTACTTTAAGGAAAGGGCTCCAGCATTTTGGCATTCCTTTAAGACACAATCCTTCAGTGGGAAATAGGTGTGGGGTCATTGCTGGGGATGGCAGAGAAGAGGAAAATTAAGAAGCTGCCAGTCACTTTCTGCTTTTGCATGGAGAGCAGAGCCAGGTCTCCAAAGGAAATGGGAGGAGAGGAGCTCTGCCACGAGTGTTCAGGACACAGATCTCTTCAGCCGAGTGCTCAAGTGGCTCTGCAAGGAGGGCTGGCCTGGAAATGGCCAGAAATTCACCCCCGTGGGGACTCGGTGTCTCTGCTGGGTTGCAGCAGTCACCGGGGGCAGGGATTCCTTCAGCTGGGGCCTGGCAGCGTGACTGGAGCAGGATGAGGTGCAAAAAGCCCCAGAGCCTCAGAGGGACAGGCTGGGACACGCTGGAGCCTCCTCTGGGCTGGGGAGAGGGAATCTGGGTCACGTCTGTCTGTCTGTCTGTCTGTCCCTCACAATTCCAGCCACACCTGACAAGGGGATTCCCTCCCCTCTCCCCCTCATCCTCCCCACCCACCCCAAAGCAGGGACAGTGAGGGGATCCAGTGTTTGATCAGAGGAAAAGGCTCTTTGCTGCTTTGGTAGCACGTGAGAGCTTTGCAAGTCAGAGAGGCAGCACTTGGCTGGGTTCAGGAACTGGAAAATGAGCGTGGATGCGTATGTTCATAAAATATTTAATTACAGCATGTCGATTATGCCATTACCTGAGCATAGGTGAGTGTCTGAAAGCCTGAGCTGGGCTGGTTTATATGGCCAGGATCCTCATATCCCTGCCTGGCCTCCTCCCCAGTGCAATTCCCAAGCAATTTCTCATGGCCACGTGTCTAATCCACAGTAATTCCAGGCTATGGTCATTATGTCCTAAAAAGAGAAAACATTTCTAGTCCAAAATAACCAAGGTTTACTGAAGTCATTCATATGCACAGTGGCAAATGTCCAAACATCCTTCTTTTTGCCTACTTCCTTTCCCATCCTCCAGCCTGCATGGGTTCTTTTCCTTAAAGAAAATAAACTTTCACTTCTAGATTTCAATGCATTTTATTGCTGTAAATCTCAAAACAGGAAGGGAAAAGACCCTCAGGTGAAAATCAGAATTTAAAAGCTAATTCCATCCTGGCTGGGACATTTGTTCTTTATTTGTATCTTCAGTTTTAAATATGCAAATTTATTTATTTTTATCTTGCTGAAGCTGCTTCACAGAGGCAGTGTCAGAGTGCTGGTTTATACCTGTAGAGGGGTTTTTGTGTGTGGAGTTCCTGGAGCTGTGAGATATGTTGTAATCAGATAGGAATTTGGGAAATGTATAGGTCTTTTAGGAATGCATAGCTCATGCTGTCATCATTTTTCAGCTCTCCACCATCCAAAATCCAAACTTTGCTTTAGCTAATGCAAGCCAGATGGGTTATTGCTATTTTACACACTAATATTTGTATTTAGGGTTTTTTAATGATCTCTGCTAATACTGCTGAGGCAGTATGAATTATATAATCATGATTAAGGATTTTTTTTTTTTTTTACTTCAGTTATTTTGTTTGTTTCTAGGTACTGGTTATGGATCAGGTGTTGCAGAGATTTGATTATTTTGTTTCACTATGGGGGGAAAAAAAGGTTGCTTAAAGATGGATTTCTGATCTGCTTTGGCAGAAAGAAACAGAGTGGTTTATACAAATGCAATAAATAAATAAATAACTCTGGAGGGAAAAAAAAAAGCTGCATGTGAGTACAATACTGCAGGAAACATGAGACAGCAGAAAACCAGCCTTCCTTGCAGAAATACTTGATCAAGCATTCTTCTCCCCTGAAGTGAAATTCAGATTAATAATGGTGACAGTTGTCAACTTCAAACCACCATCAGTTTTATAAGCTCAATTACAATCTATTTTCTTTGTAGATAATAATTCCAGATAAATATCGCTAAAAGCGAGCCCGAGCTGAGGAGACAAAGCAATTAAATCCCACATTAATTTGTTTACCAGTGTCACACGGAATAAATCGACTGGAAGTTTTCATAAATTATCTGGAGGTGCTGGGGAGAGCAGTTTTGTGGAATATTGGAGAGGGAGGATGTGGATTCTTTGCTGGAGTCACGTGCTTAATTAGACATTATGTAAATGATACTTTACATGACAAAAATAATCTTGGCTGAGTTCTGTGGTGATGCCAGCGCTGCCTTGGCCGTGGAAAGGTAAAAAATGGGAGGAGGGAAGTAGACACAAGTGGGCAGGAGCTCTGTGAACAGAATTTCAACAGCAGCACTGGCTCATTCCCTCTTTTTAAACAGTGCAACATCAGCCCCGTCCATGCAGGAGTACATTTGAGCTTGAAAAGATCAATTTTGTACTCTTTTGGTTTTAAAGATAACCTTTCAAACGTGTGCCAGAGCAGCCTGGAGTTCCCAGGAATACAAACAGAACCAGTGCTTCTGCCTCAAACATCCCTGAATGGCAAAGCAGCAACAGGAAAAAAATTGTAAGGCTGTTTTTTTGGGTTTGATTTTTCTTTTTTTTTTTTTTTTTTCTTCAGGCAATGTGAAAATTAAGACAAACATCTTGGTTTTTATACTGTTTGGAAAAATCTGTGAGTAGGAAGAGAAGCTTCACTTCTGAATATCCTTAGGTTGTTATCCTTTGCTGTAATTATTTTATGATACCTTCAGAGCACCTGATTTGGTTTTTATCTTTTATGGTACTTTGGGGTTTTTTGGGTTTTTTGAAATTATTTCAAGGCTGTATCTATTGCTGCATCCTCATAGTACTTAAGAGGCAAAGAAAAAATATGTCATTTGCCAAGTGGCAGCTGAGAGAGATTAAATAACTTGCTCAAGTCAGTGTCAGAGTTGGGATTAGAAATCTGTTCCTGCTGTGGTCTCTGAAAATAAGATTATGTTACTTCTGCCCTGAATTATAGTCAAATAAAAGAGATTTTAGAGCCTTCTGTGGTAGGCGTGTCCTGTTGCCATTTGGCATGTCTGGGTAGTAAATAGGAATTTGTAGATTAATTTAGTGGGAATTTTGAAAAGGATTCAGGAGGTAGCAGGATTATACCCGTGCTGGTTTGGGGATTCATCATCTTTTCAATTCATGGATGAAATGTTAAATTCACCATGTGAAATTACCTGGGCAGAGCTAAAAGTACAAATAGGGATTGGTCTGATCAAGGGCAGGGGGAAATTAATATTTTAGGCAATAATTAAGCACCATAATTATGCAGATCACTGTATTCACGGGAGGAATTAACAGCAAAAAAATAATAAGGGAAACTTTTGCTGCTCTTTGGCATTTTTGTGCTACAAAAAGAGTAAGGAAGGACAATTCAGAAGACTTTTAATGGCTGGGATCTAAATCTGAGGAAAAGACTTTCAAAGCAGAATGTTTTTCATGGTTGTCACTGTGCTGTCTATCAACAGAGGTATCAACAGAGTATGAAAAAATAGTCTCAAATAAGATTATTTAGCATCTCTAGACATTAATGTTTTAATGAAAATTTGTTTGGTGTTGAGGATACTGAATTAGACTGATTTTTTTGTTGTTGTTGTTTTAACATCTTGTAAATTTTGGTCTTTGAGTAGAAGTAAATTGTACATAAACATATATAACTCAGTTTAAAAAGAAGAAGATGTGGCATCAACAGACTCAAAATACAGATTTGTCCAAAAAAGTGACTCAAATATCCCTTTACTTTTCCAATGGACAGAAAATTGGTAATTTTTTAGTGAACTTTGAGTTTGTCAGAAGAGTGAACAGTGCTCAGGTGAAGAACTTGAGTCTGCCCAGGTTTGAGAGCAGTGCTAATTGTTACCTTCAGGAGATAATAAAACACAGCTGGGCTTTAAAAAGGAAAAAAAACTCATATTTTTCTGCCCCTTCTTCAAGTCTTCAGGTCAGCTCATCCTTTACAAGTATCCCTTGAGTGTGTTACCTCTCTGGACAGGTATTACCATGCATTCTTAATTTAGTATGAGGATAACTTTTCTCCAAAAAAAAATATCAAAATTTGTCATCAGAGCCCGCAGTGTCTGCGCCTCACCTGGAGGGCTCTGGGTCCCTGACACATCTCCAGGACTTTTGGGGAGTTGTGGAGCCTTTGGAGAAGGATGGAAGTTCTTTCTCTTTCTTTTTTATTATTTGCAAACAGCTTTTCCTTTCTTTTTGGTGCTTCCTGTTGTCCCAGTAAGCAAGAGGAGTGAATGTTGGAATTACTGGGAGAGCGAAGCTGCAAATCCCTTCCCAGCATTTGCCTCCGTGGTAGAAGAACAGGATCAGGATCATTTAGACTGGAAAAGCCCTCTCAGACCATCGTGTCCAACCATTCCCAGACTGCCAAAGCCACCAAGTGCCACATCCACACGGCTTTTCAATCCCTCAAGGACAGGGCATCACCTGGGCAGCTGTGCCGGGGCTGGGCTTCCTTTCAGCAGAGTTATTTTCCTAATTCCCAATCCAAACCCCTCAGGCGTTGCTGCATCCCGCGTGTGGGAGCGGCTGTGGGAGCTGCGTTTGGAGCTCGCAGCGCTTTCCTCGGCGTCATTAACAGGCACCGGGGCTCTGGCAGCGCCTCGCCACCTTTGCGTGGCTAATTGAAGAAAGGAGGTGTGTTTGGAGCTGAACAAAATCCCTGTGGGAAAAGGTTTGGTTGGGATGTGTTGGGATGCCAGGGGAGCATATGGTCCGTGGTGAAAGGTCCGGGGCGCGCACGGCTCAGCCGCGTTCCCGGCGCTCTCACTTCCTTCCCCTGTGCTCCCCTCCTGATCCCAGCCTCCCGCATCTGTGCCTGAAAAAGTGACTGATGGCAGCCCTGCGTCACTCTTAATAGAATGTGAAATTTATTCCTGTTGGGAGAGGGCTCCGGATTACAGGAACTGCGGGCGAGTCTTCCTGACAGGGCTTTGGGGTGGTGTAATTTCCAAGTCGCTCGGTGAAATTTCAGCCATGTAAATTACGTCTGACTCACGCTCAAAGTCAGCTTTTAAAAGACACTTTTTGAAGTTTTCAGTGTTGCAAACGCACGGCTGAGGCAAAGAGCAGAACATGCGAGCAGTAAACAGAAGATCAGCAGGCTTGGCAGTTGTATAACTCCGATATAAATTTGCATTCCTTTATTTTGTTTTGCTTTTAAGTGGCCTTTGCATGATATCTTTACTTTTCCCATTTATAATGAGGAAAAAATTGACTGCTATCAGAGCTGAGACGTGCCAAAATGGGTAGGAGCTTATCACTTTTGAACTTGCAGAATGATTTTCTGTCATACTCCGTGTGTATCGCAGGAGTTCATCATTGCAAGTATTGAAAATGTCACAGGAGAAATTTCATGTTTGATTTTGTAATTAGAGAAGTTCCAACATGATTTGTTTGGGGTTTGTTGGGGCGGATTTTTTTTTTTTTTAGATGAAAGGAAGACAAGGCTCAGCACTGCGTGCAGTGCCTTGTTTGACATGAACAGCTCAGATTTGTCTCCCAGCTCTGAGTAACTTTGTAAAGGAATAAATTGTCTAAGTCACGGAATTACTGTAGAATCATGGAATGGTTTGGGTTGGAAGGGATCCTAGAGATCATCTTGTTCCAGCCCCCTCCAGGGACACCTTCCACTGTCCCAGGCTGCTCCAAGCCCTGTCCAGCCTGGCCTGGGCACTGCCAGGGATGCAGGGGCAGCCACAGCTGCTCTGGCAATCCCATTCCAGGCAGGAATTCCCAAT
>VZUI01094939.1:0-18742 GCA_013401135.1 Cettia cetti
ACCGAACCAGGAAGAGTATGGGTTTTTCTAGGTTCTGTGTCCCAGGACAGATAAGCTGGCACTGAGCCAATTGGCCAGAGATAGGGGGGAAGGTAGGGTCAAGCTACATAGTTACAGGCTTTGGGGTTCCTTTTGGGGTAAACCATTCCCCAGAGGGATACAGCATTTATTCTCTTGATAGAGGAGGTAGGCTTCCATTATTATGTGCTCTGCTTGGCAACACATGATATTCTGCATGCATGCTTGTTTTGGCAGTACACAAAACAATGTGCAAGGGCATACTGAAGGATCAAATCAAACACCACAGCTTTAATTCTGGAGCAAGATTTTTTTTTTTTAGTAAATAATCTTATGGTTATTTATTTCATTTTAATGTTTTGTAACAAATTCAATGCTGTAACAAGCAGCATTTAAAAACTTGGCAGATTTGTTAGGAAAAAAGAAGAGGCAAAAAGTCAGTTTAGGGAGGGATGGTTCAAGTTGCCATTATTTTCAAATTTGAAGGCAATTAAACTTTTCTTTATAGTTCTCCAAGTCATCCACTCATAAACTCAGAAATGTGATCTAAATGCAGCTGTGAAGCAGGGAGGTATTTTTTGCTGATTTATTCAGGAATGCCACCATCTGTTTCAGCACAGGAACATTAATTAGGGAGACAAATGATAATAATGGTAATAAGCAAAATAAAAGGAAAAATCTAATTTAATGATATCAAGTTTAAACAAGGAAGAATGGCAGGTGAAGAAGCTTCATGAATGAAGCTTGAGGGAACCTCATCTCCATCTTCAGCACTGGAAAACTTTTGCAGCTGAAATGTCACTAGCAACAAGTCGTGATTGCTCAGGGGTCTAATCTTCTGCTTCATAAGGTTTGGCCAAAGGCTTTTGATTCAACTCAGTTTCGCAAAACCATGTTGACTTCTTTGAGGTCTCGGTCCTCCATTACAGGTGCTGCTGCTCTCCACTTCCTCAGTCCCTTCAACTCTTGTCTTTCTCTGCTCAGGCACAAGTGATTTCTGTAATACCTACTTGCTGTTTCACCAGTGGTACAGAGACAAGGTTCGAAGGAGATGAGCAGAACACAGATGTGGCTGCACGCCTCAGCCCCGGGAGTTATTAAGAATTTGGGTAGTGGTCTCCCAAATTCTTCTTTTATCTCAGACTGAATACGTACACATTGCCAAATGACTAATGGAGGCAATGAAAGGAGTTTCTGTTCTTCTATGGATGTTCTTCTGGTAGCTTCAGCTAATAGAATAAATCATGTTTTCTTTTAGTGCATAAGATTTTGAATGAATATGCAAATAGCTTTTATCATTTGTCTGAGTTCCTGAGTAAGGAACGATTAGGTCTAAATACTTGTCAGAAGGAGAAGTGCTTAGACTTGGGACCTTCCCCACGTTTAATCTGAAGTACACTCTCACGTCTCTTAAATTTGACATGGTGTAAGAAGAGATGATCAAAGATATTTAGTAATTTCAGCACAAATAGTCTGAGCTAGAGAATTTAGCTAAACCAGCCATTTAACACCTGCTCTTGGCTTCAGTCTTGCTCTTGGCGGAGTATAAGGTGGTATTTAAGGGTAATTGTGCTAGGAGGGCTGTCTGCCAACACAGAGAACTGTGTGTTTTTTTAGTGGCTGAATAGCTTATGCTATGGCTGTTTTAGATGATGCTATTGCCACCTCTGGGGCACTGGCTGACTCAGGAGCAGAATCTTTGAATACATGTACATGCTGCCCTGTTGCTTGTATCTCTGTCTTCAAAGATTTGGTTCTGGCTGCCTTGCTTGTGCAAGCCATGTGAAATGAAACAAGGATGTCCAAATGCATCCAGTGTATAGAAACTGTAAAGATTTAAAAACCATGTGTCTATTTATCCACAAAATAAAAGGGGAAAATAAACCTTATTTTGGTTGGGTTTTTTCATTTGGTGGAGGGTTTTTTTCGGTTGTTGTTGTTTGGTTGTTTTTTTTTTTTTACTCAGAGCATTCTAAGTTGTAAAGGAAAATTATATATGCATTAGTTAAAAGCTAGATATTTTGTGGTCAAAAAAAGATTTTTCTAGTCAAATCACCATCATTCATGTTCATTCATTCCCTAGAACACTGTTTTAGTACAAGATAAAATATATGAAAACACTACTGCATTTTCCAGTCATAATTATACTTTGATAAATTTATCAAAATTTCTACTTATTTCAATGTACACTATATAACATCTTTCCATTTCTAATGTGTAGGAATATTTCAAGAAGTAGAAAGGAGAGTTATTTCAGAAAGTAAAAAGAAAAGTATGAATTTTAGTTTATTGTTTGAAAGCTGGTCAATAAGCTTTTATCTCTATATAAAATTCAGGAAGGTGATGATTCCTAGGAATCCATATGGTGTTCCTACAGAACCTGATCTAATATTCTCCAGCTGTAAACTAGGTTATGACAAGAGTAGGAACAAGACAGCTTAACTTCCAGTACCTGAGTGGAAAATAATGATCCATTTTTATCTCTGATCTACCCTCTTATATGCAGGATGTATGTGTCATTAGAAATCAACCTAAATGGAGAAAGCTTATACAGTTCAATTTTGTCTTCCCATCCCCAGTATCCATAGAAACTCAGACAAAGATGGACAAATTTCAGTAGTTACTGAAAGCAGGAGAAAGCACAGGAGTTAGCCCTAGAAAAAGTGACATGTATCTTGGACCAAAGCACTGTGTTGTCTATGTGCAGGGAATATACTGTTGTCTTGCAGGGGAAGAAAACAAAATAATATTTCTCAAGGATGCTATACAACTGAAATCACCATAAGATTATGAAACTTTATATCTCTGATCTCACACTAGACCGTATGCTTGAGAATGCATAGCCACAGCTACAGGATGGACTTGGGCTTTTACCTACAATATTAAAAACCTATAATCTCTGGCAATTTTCCTTTGCCGAAAAAAATTAGTGCCTAATATATCCCAGCCTTGCCTTCTGTGAGTTCTGCTCTGTGTGCGTCTCCTACCAGGTAAAAGCAGAAGTGCCACAGAATGCCTAATGCCCACCCTCTTTTTGTTGTTCAGATGCCAATAACCGTAAGACAGAGGCCAGGTATCTCATTGTTGCAATCACGTGGATCTAGTTATCCCCATTCTCTATAACATGGAGGAAAGCATTATAAATGAAATTGTTACAGTTTTAAGATATTCTATATCAGCGATTCCAAAAAAAAAGCCTACTCTCAGTCTACCTCAGTCTGAACTACAAGGCTCCCTAAGTTGCCAGATTTTTCCCCTTTTGTTCCTATGTCAGAAGTGTGCATACTGATCCATTTTTATCTCTAACATCTACTGTGACTGACCTCTGCAGATGTCCTCCTAGGTCATGTGCAGGATGTAACTGTCATAAAAATAAACCATTCTAAACACAGAAGGTCTATTAACAGTGTACTGATTCCTTTTCAATTTATTTATTTATGGATTATTTTCTTAAGTTATTGTACAAAGTTTCGGCAATAGTAAAAAATCCAAGTTATTAACCCTTTGGTGCAGAAGTGAAACTTGAAGCTGCCTGTACAGTAACATTGCTTTAACTGATGTCATTCTCTGCTGGAGATAAAGCTCCTAAATCACAACTAGCCCCTTTGTTTACACTACTTTAAAAACTAAATATGTAAACATTTGTTCAGGAGGGATTTTTTGTAGCAAAGAGAGGTTCTGCTTTGTCTGAGATATTCTGTCCGGAAAGGAAGGATGTTTTTTGATCATGTTGGCAGGTTTCTAGGGAATCTGATTCATCTTCTCTGTCCTGTTGCCTGGGCAAACAAGGAGCTGCAGGAAGGCAGGTCAAGGAACTTTCTAACTTGTGGACAAGGTAGTTTCAAAACATAGCTATCTCTCATATCTGATGAAGCCATGTGCCAGCTGCTACTTAGGACAAACTACACTCTCAACAAGGATCACAGCTTGCTTGATTAAGTTATCTATAAATTTCCAAAATGAGATCTTAATCTTTAAAGAACTATTGAGTCTGTTGATTCGCAGCCTAAATAAAAAGGAAAATGTTGTGGTAAATAAATATCAAATCACAAAAATATAATTAGCCTTGTCAGGCCTGAGGTAAACTGTTTTATTGATAAATAAAAAAATAACAACCATAATTCCCCTTCCAGGCATCTGCAAAAGGGGCCTGCTGTCTCAAAGCATGGTTGACTCTGAGACAGACAGCTGTGTTGTGTCACACAGCATGACTTTGTGTAGGGACTAAGGTCCTACATATTTTCTTTTCCACTCTTGTTGCCTTCACTGCTAGTGGTACTAAACAAGAATAAAGTTTTTATGCCAAAAATTTCTACTGTCCTAGTAGTGTTACTGGATGTTAACCGTGAGACTATGTAACACAATCAAATTGTTTCATAAATTAGCTCTTGTGATGTATCTTTTTGCAAAATAGTAGAGATTCTTAGTAACAAATTCCCCTCATGATTAAAGGAAAATGTTGCACAAAATGGTTCATAGAGTTGCTATCTGACCAAAAATGCTTAAATCCACAGACTTTCAAGAAGTCTGAAGTACTAATCGAACTTTGTAATTGGAAGCAATCTTTAGCCTAAACACTTTGCTATTTTTTTTTTAGCTTTAGTACATAAAGACTCATGATTCAAATCCACCAAAAATAAATCAAATTATTTTTCATTTTCATAGAATATTCTGAGTTGGAGTAACGAGTCCAACTAACTCATGACTGCATATGAGGATCATTGAGGATCAACTCCTGACCCTGCACAGGACACCCCAAAAATCACATCCAATCAATCACAAGAGCATTGTCCAAACACTTCTTGAACTCTGTCAGGCTTGGTACTGTGACCACTTCACTGGAGTGCCTGTTTCAGTGCCCAGTCACTCTCTGTGTAAAAACTTCCTCCTGATACCCACCCAAATCTCCTCTAGCACATCTTCACAGCATTCTCTCTGGTCCTGTCACAGGTCACCACAGAGAAGAGAGCAGCGTCTGCCCCTCCTCTTCCCCTCACAAGGATGTTGTAGACTCTGATGGAGTCACCCCTCAGTCTCCTCTTCTCCAGGTTGAACAGCCCAAGTGACCTCAGCTGCTCCTCACACAGCTACCCCTCAAGGCCCTTCACCATAATCATAGCCCTCCTTTGGAGACTCTTAAACAGTTTTATATCTTTCTTACATTGTGGTGTCTGAAGCTGCCCCCAGCACTAGAGTTGAGGTCACTCCAGTGCAGAGCAGAGCGGATCAATCCTCTCCCTTGCCCAGCTGGCCATGCTGCACCTGATACCCCCCAGGACCCTCCTGGCTGCCAGGGTACTGCTGACTCACATTCAACTTCCTGTCAACCAAGATCCCCAGGTCCCTTCCTGCAGTTCTGCTCTCCAGCCTCTTGTTCCCCAGGCTATACACACGTCCTGGGTCACCCCATCCCAGGTGCAGAATCTAGCACTTCCTCCTGTTGAACTTCATAGAGCTTATGGTTGCCTATCTCTTAAATTTGTTGAGGTCTCTCTGCAGGGCCTCCTTGCCCCTGAGGGAGCTGACAACTCCTCCTAATCTAGTGTCATTGGTAAACTTACTCAATAATTTTAATTACTTTTAATTGCTTTGGTAGTTTAATTTTATTTAATTTAATTACTAATTTAGTAGTCAAACAAAACGTGCAGACACTCAGAACAGAAACTAAAACAATCCTAACAATATATTCAATGGCTAAACTTTTTTCCTGTAGCTGTAGAATGCTGCAGTAATGTCTTTACCTATTCAATTCAGTATAATAAAGATTAATAAATATTAAATAAGTACCTCCACCATTGTAGCGAAAGTCATGTCTTGTGTGCAAAGGTCTCCAAAAGGTCTCAAGTCTCTGGTTATTCCTATTGCAAGTTTTCTGTTTGCTGTGGAAAGTGATGGCCAGAGGGTCTGAATCAATGAAATACCACTGACTCGAATGATAAAGTTACTTCTTCCAGCTAATAACCCAGATTTTTGTATTGCCTTTATTTATCTTCTTTAGAAAATGGATTTTTTTTAAGACATTCCAAACTGTGGTGGGTAGATATCTTAATAAATGTTTATAAAATAGACAAATTTTACCTTCATATTATTTTCCTAATAGCTCTAGTGGAAATTCCAGCTCAAAATATATTCCACTCACAGAAGATCATAGATCGGGGCACTTAAAACCTCTGCATCAGCCCCTTTGTAGGGATTGCCTGAGATTTTCAACCTGAAATTTTTTGGAACTACATTCCATTAGACTCTAAACCATTAGATATAACAACAGACCATAGAACACTACATCAGAGATGTTTCACAAAAGTTCATTTATTTCTGAGTCATCAAGATAGGTTATCATAGAGCATTTAAGCTTCCATTAAGTAGCAATTTCTTAGCTAACTATATTACAAAATGAATTATGTCCTCAATATTCCTAAATGGCCACAATGATTACATAAAGGTTATTTGTAATACACCACTGGCAATTCTAAAAAAAATAAGCCTCTTTCTTTATTTACATGGCAGAATTTTTTTCAGATAAGATTAATGAGCAAACTAAAAATTGGCAGAAATAATTATTTTGGAGTGGGATTTGAAAATGTCAAAAAGTCAAAAATGTCAAAAAGTCAGAAATGTCAAAAAGCCTAACAAGTGTTAAAAGTCTAACAATTACAAACGAAGTAAAGGACAAATTAGGCACCAGCTCATTATGTTTTTAATCCAAGCTAAAATATTGCTAATTGGGATGTAAGTCCAAGCTGTCTGTGACACAGATTATTGTGCATCAGAATATCCTTGTAGCTTGTGCAGAAGCTCCACCTCACAGACAGCCCCCATAACACTTCATATTCTCTGCCTAGGCTTTTGCTGGTAAGCAGAAGTGCACTAGTCTGCAACTTTTCATTGTTTTTCAACAGAGTAAAGATATTGAGGAATTACAATAATTAAATATAATTTAATGAGCTCACCATGCAGAATGCACTCTTGCAGCAACAGAGGCCAAGAATGTCCCGGGCTGAACTAAGATGGATGATGTGTGCAGGTCAAAGGAGGTCCTCCTCTTCCTTTGCTCTGCTCTGGTGAGGCCACATGTAGAGTGCTGTGTCCAGCTCTGGGCTCCCCAGAACAAGGGAAACTTGGACATACTGGAGAGAGTCCAGTGGAGTATCACAAAGGTTGGGACTGAATCACATCTTCCTCAAGAACAAGAAGCACATCCTCCTCAAGAACAAGACTTTTTAAAAAGGTTAAGTATAAACAATGTTACAACTTCATACTTGTAATGTATGAAGATGAGAACAAGGTGATCCATGAGACAATCAGCTTGTTATGTCTTTGGTGAAGCATGCTACCTCCTGTCATGTTCTGCATACCTGTCTGGAGAGGGATACAGCAGGCTGTTATAAAAATGTATGCTGTCTACTTTGTTTGCAGTGTTAGAGGAATGAGAGATACAGGTTTAAAAGAGACGTGAAAAAGTGTGTATACAGAGTACTGGGGCACCCTACCTGGAATACTATCTGCCACACCCTAGAAGGTCCTGTTCAGCCTGGAACTGTGGCTGTGATGATCACCAAGACCCTGACTGATGAGAAGAGACGGAAATAGTACAGCTGGTTTAGTCTAGGAAAGTAAAAAAGGTGGAGGAGAGCTAAAAGACTATGACTGCAAACAAATTCAAGTGTTTCTCAGTTTCCAGCTAGCAAATTGCAGTAGTATGACATTTTAAAACATAGGTTGATAAGGGCACACAATGTAATACCAAGTGGTTATTTTTCATTGTGGAAAAACAGATAGTGTGATTTCAATTATTGTTTTTAGACCTGTCTGGACGTAAAGAGAGAAACTAATAGCTTATCAACATGTTTCTTTCAATATTTGAAAACAGTATTATTGTACTTCAGCTCTGGTTTTGGCTAAGCTAAAAATGTCTATCTATTTTTATTCAGCAAAACTGTAATATTCAAACCACCAAATGTAGGTAAACAGTGAAAATAAGCTCTTTATTCTAGTATCTTATTTACTCACTCTGGTGTCAGTTCTGGGCTGTTCAGTCTAATCTGGTACTTTGTGATTTCAGTTATTTGGACATGATGTTACAGTGAAGCAGATGTTACTTCAGCAATCTCAGCATGAAAAGTTGATTTCAGGTGGTGGTGAGTAATTGAGTTGGTATTTTGTGATTCAATGCAAGGAAAGGCAGGGAAAATAAATACAATTTATTTACCTAATATATTCCTCAATCTCAAATTTATTTGTTTTGGTTCTTCTGATTCATTATTTATTAAGAAGAGAAACAAGTACAAAATCATAGAATCCTCCACATATTTCACCATCATAGCTCAAACATAGATTGAACCCTAATTCAGTTTTAATCTGTTGGACTAGATTGTGGAAATTCATATGTCCTGCATACCAAATAAACAAAGCTGTCAACAGTATGACAAACCTGTCTGTGTTCAGATCAATTTATTTGATCCTAGTTAATGGGGCTATAAAGTTTTAGATGGATTCAGTATTGAATTTAGTTTGTAATGGGCCTTTGGGATGAACATATGTATTCCAGCACAAAAAGTATGGTACATACAATCCTAAAATAGAGGATTTAAAAACTGTGTTTTCTTAGGAACAGCAGGGAGTTCATGCAGCCAAGAGAAATATGTTAGACTGACATTTTCGGGTTACTTGGGGCAATCAGATATAGACCTCTAATTATCTCTAAACCTTTAACTTTTTAAAAATTTCTGGTAGCTTATGATAAACTAGTGAATTTTCTCAGTCCAGTTTCTGGCAAGAATGGATATGTTCCTTAAAACAATATAGTGCCTGATTTTATTTACTGTTTTAGCTTTGGGACAAATGGGTATGGGGAAAAAATAGCCCAAACCAGACTTGCAGCAGCTTGTAGCAGGAAGCTTATTTACAAGACAGTGTCACTTCAGTAAGGTTTGTTTACTGGGTTCTTAGAAATTGAAAGGTGAAAGGAAAGACTTGGTCCTTCCTCCTTGTAATCCCACATCGTATGATTCTGCATTTATGAACAGGAAATCAATTCTGGTCTGTTGCTTTATTTATACTAATAAACTTCAATAGTTTTGAGCTTCAGGAGTGACACATTAAGTCTAGAAGGCTCATATTTTGTACACTACTTTCAGAAGGAATTCTATAGTATTTAAAAAACCCCCAAACTAAGTCAACATACAGATTTACCAATATTACAAATTTTTTACCTGGAAAAAACCATAATTTTTAAGGAAGTCTATGCCTAAAAGCATTATAGCCTAACACAAGTTAGTGGAGTGGGAAGGAAGTCACAAACTGAAGTACTTCTGAAGGCTAAAATACACATATAATTTAATACCTCTTGTACAGTGAAGCATTAATTAACTCTGATATTCCACAAAATAAAATCATTCCACAATTCAATTTGCTTCAGCACAGGGAAGAATATTAAAAGCTTTCTGAATAATGAGGCACTAATTTCAGTTTCTGCATTATTTCCCTTAGTGACAATTGTCCGCTATATGGAGATTTCAGTGGAAAGACTGTAAAGCTACAACAGTGTAAAAGGAGCCAACACTTTGTATGAAATAAAAAAATCCTCTGTATAAAAAAATGAAGTGGCAAGTGTTCATGTACTATCTTGATCCAAATCAGGTAACTATTATGAATGTGGATTTAAAATTCAAATAGTTAAGGACTTAGTCACAGAGTAATTGGTAGGAATTAAAAAGTTTCAGTTGACATTCTGGATTCTATCTGAGTAGATAATACCTCAGAGAAGCATAATTCCTCAGCACTGTTATGCTTTGTAGTTTAGCACATCTGCATGCCTTTCATTTAATTTTAATCAGACTGGATAGTTGCCAGCAGGTTGACTATGGGCAGAAGAACTCACAAGGCCCCAGGAGAAGTTATCATGAATTCCAGGCTTAAAATTTGGATGTGTTCAAGTGCAGAAAGGCATAAAATCCATGGAAGCAGCTATAATTCTCCAGAGGGTGAGTTGGCAGTGCTCCCTCATACATTAAGGTCATAGGTGCAGCTTTCATGTCAGCTGAGGACATCTTCTCCTGGTGGAAATCCCAAACCAAACCTTTTGGTTGGACACTGAAAGGCACCAGAACATCAGAAAAGTGTGGTGGTACTGAGCTGAATTTAAATAAAAAATGTACAACTCTCATATGACAGCAC
Organism: Cettia cetti; assembly: GCA_013401135.1. Classification (NCBI taxonomy): domain Eukaryota; kingdom Metazoa; phylum Chordata; class Aves; order Passeriformes; family Sylviidae; genus Cettia; species Cettia cetti. The sequence goes on from VZUI01094939.1 coordinate 10,195, forward strand.
CTGGTTGTTTGTTGGGTTGTTTTTTTTTTTTTTTGGTTCAGCTTGTTTGTGGGGTTTTTTTGGGTGTGTGTGTTTGGGGTTTTTTTGTTTGGCTTTTTTTTTTGGTAGGTTTATTTGGTTGATTAGGGATTTGTTTGTGACCTTTTTTTAAACTTTCTTGCATTTTTTTAATATAATCTCTGTACTAGTGGGATAGTTGCTTAGTTGTCTAGCTTTGGTGGCAGCAGGCAATATTTTTGGAGGGAGAGATTCGTCCTCTGATATTGGCACCTGAGTGTGCCTGATGAGAAGAGGTCCTTAGTGAGTCTGTCACATTGAGAAGAGTAGAGCAATGTACAGATAATTGAAAAATATGGAAATACTTTTTCTAGGTTTGTATAGGAGACAGGAAATGTGTTGTGGAAAACTTAGTGCCTGGTGTTAGATGAGAGTAGCTTAGTGAAGGGAACTTGGTCTCCATCCTCTATTTTATTTGCTTTATTTTTGGAAACAAACAGTGAATGCTAGTTGATGGTTAGATGCAGTTTGTTGTCAAAGCTTAAAGAATTAGCTTTTGTGCCTCAAAGGAGGCAGATTTATTACTACCTGGACTGGCCCATCTCCCTGGCCAGGGCTGTGGGGTGGGAGGCTGCTCTGGAGATGGCTTATTAGGATTTATAAATCTTCCTTCTGGGAAACTTGGAAGGGCCTGACAAAGAGTTCCAACAAGGAAATACTTGGATAAGTGGCAAGCAAGGGTAATAAGAGGAAGGCTAGCTAAGAAACCCAGATTTTTCTGGAAGAATGTCCTTGGAGCTGTGAGGTTGCAGAAGTCAGAGAAAGTGCATGAAGTTCACTGTTAGTTACAGTTACTTTTTAAATCCATATACCCTAGACTCCATACACTTGATGGCAAATTGAGTGAAATGAGCAAATGAAATTGAGAGGAATGATTTATTCCTCTTCAATGAGAAGCTGCCAGCTTATTTGTTCTGGAAGAAAGCAAGCTGTGCTGAAAAGTGAGATGCTTGGGAAAAGGATGTTAACATAACACTGAGCTGTTGAAACATTTCTTGGTTCAGCGTTTACTATTTTTGATGCAGCATCTTAGGTGTTGTGTTGTATTTATATGCAGAGGAATATTCTTCTGTGTTAGGCAAGTCAGTTTCTATAAAGACTTCTTGGCTGTATACATGGTTAAAACAAATAGAGGCATTTAAATAATACCTGATCTATTGAAACTGCTACTCAGTTATTTTAATATCCTCTTTTAGAAAACCACATTTTCTAGAAAATTTAGGATTATCTATTTTTAAAGAAAATTTAGGATTATCTATTATTCACACTGATTTAAGCTTCAGGGAACAGAGTTTTAAGAAACTTTATTAAATAAAGAACCATGATAAAATAAGAAATTATGAGGACAGAATGTTGCTTTGACTGATAGAATAAAGTTTTGCATTCATGGAGAGCACCAGCTCATCACAGTGGGACCATGAATTACCAAAGTAACAGTGTTCTGTGCATTAAAACACGTTTGAATTTGGTTCTGACCTCTTCAATTTTTAACTCCAAAACTTGCATTTACATAACGGTATATCTTTAATATATTTAAATACAAAACTCTTATCTTTTGTAATGGTAAATACCACATTAATTGAAATTGCAACCCACTCCTGTATTTTTCACTTTGAACCTTTTATCAGGTGAGCAAGGGGCAGTGCTAGGGCCATTGAGAGGAGATTTAAATGGCTCCAGGGAGCATGAGGAGCAGGGGTGTGGCATGCCAGTGCAGGAAGGGCTCAGCCACCCTGACAGCTCCTGGTGGTGGGTTGTGTGTTTTGTGTGGTGTTTTGGCTGTTTTGGCCTGTTTTTTCCTCAACTTCACTACATCCAGCAATGGTTTACAAATGGTCAAAAAGGCATTGCTGCTACTGCCAGCAAGAGTGTTCTAACCCAGACAGAATGCTCCAAGGAGGACCCAGCTGTCCAGGCCACTGGCAGCAGGGAGCGTCTGAGCTTGCTGCTAGTACTGGAGGACAGTGTAAAAGACACCTGCATGTGGTGTGAGCAGCTGATTGATCCACTCCGGTGGGAAAACTTAAGGAAGAAGCTGAAAGGCTCAGGAGTACTAGGGAGAATGGAAGAGAAATACACTGGTGGAGTTACACTCATCCAACCGTGAGAAAAGTTCAGCAGGCGTCAGAAGCATCCTGCCCCTGGCCTCCTGAGCTAGTAGACAGGAATAGGGAGCAGAATAGATCCCCTGTAATCCAGAAAGAAGCAGTTAGTGACCTGCTGAGCCACTCAAATGCTCACAAGTCTGCGAAGCCAGATAAGATCCATCCTAGGACATTGAGGGAGCATTGAGGGAGCTGGTGGAAGAGCTCTCCAAGCTGCTTTTAGTCCCAGCTAGCCAGGGAGGTCCCAGATGACTGGGCCAGTGTGATGCCCATTCTTAAGAAAGGCCATAAGCAGGGCCAGGAAACTACAGGCCAGTCAGCCTGACCTTGGTGCCCAGCAAGGTTGTGGAGCAGATCATCTTGAGTGCCATCCCACAGAACCTACAGAATGGCTGGGGAATCAGACCCAGCCATGGGTTTAGGAGTGGCAGGTCCTTCCTGTCCAACCTGGTCTCCTTTTATGACCAGGTGACCCACCTGGTGAATGAGGGGAAGGCTGTGGATGTTGTCTCCTGGACTTCAACAAAGACTTTGACATTGTTTCCCATGGAATAATCCTGGAAAAGCTGGCAGCACATGATTTGGACAGGTGCACCCTTCACAGGGTTAAGAACTGGCTGGATGGGCAGGCCCAGAGAGTGATGGTTAATGATGCTGCATCCAGCTGGTGGCCAGTGACTAGTGGGGTTCCTCAAGGATCTATGTTGGGTGCACCCAGTCCTGTTTAATATTTTTACTGATGGTCTGAATGAGGGCATTGAATCCACCATTAGCAGATTTGCAGATGACCCCAAATTGGGTACAAATGTCAGTCTGCTGGAGGGTAGGAGTGCCTTTCAGAGGGACCTGAACAGGCTGGATCCAGGGGCCAAATCCGACAATACGAGGTTTAACCAAACCAAATGATGGGTCCTGCACTTTGGCCACAACCTCCTGCACCGCTACAGGCTGGGGACAGTGTGGCTGAACAGTGGCCAGGGAGAAAGGGACCTGATTGGCAGCACCGTGAACATGGGCCAGCAGTGTGCCCTGGTGATCAAAAAGGCCAATGGCACCCTGGCATCCTGGCCTGTATCAGGAATAATGTAGACAGCAGGACCAGGGGAGCGATTCTTTCACTGCACTGAGCGCCGGTAAGGCCATACCTTGAGTGCTGTGTCCACTTTGGGGGCCCTCAATTTAGGAAGGATGTTGAGATGTTCGAGCATGTCCAGAGAAGGGAAGCAAGGCTGGTGAAGAGTCAAAAGCACAAGTCCTGTGAGGAGTGGCCGAAGGAGCTGGGAATGTTTCGCCTGGAGAAAAGGAGGCTCAGGGGAGACCTTATCACTCTCTACAAATGCCTGAAAGGAGACTGTAGCCAGGTGGGGATCCGTCTCTTGTCCCACAGGACAAAAGAACACAGTCTTGAGCTGCACCAGTGAGGTTTGGGCTGGACATTATGAAGAAGTTCTTCACAGGAAGAATGATTTGGCATTGGAATTGGGCTGCCCAGGGAGGTGGTGGAGTCACCATGCCAGGAGGTGTTTAAGAAAAGACTGGATGTGGCACTTAGCGCCATGTTCTAGATGACAAGGTGGTGTTAGGTCATAGGTTGGACTCAATTATTCCAGAGGTCTTTTCCAACCTAGTTCTGTGGTCCTGTGAATGTTGCTGATGGGATTTTGTATCTTTAATTGCTTTTTGTTTTGTTCTTTTACAAAAATTATTTTTCTTCTTGTCAATATGCTGCACAAATATTAATAATTATTGTAAAAACTTGTATTGTGCAGAAGATCTGTTACCTTCATTCTGTTTAAAGGAATAAAAAAAAAAAAATCAACCCAGACAACCCCCAGGAAACAAATACGCCATCATAGAAAACACTATAATAAAAAAGAACAAAGCTGCTTCTAACTCCTTAATCTGTATGTTCTCTTAATTACCCTGGAGCTCTGTTCTTCTTTTCTTCTTTGCTAAGCAAGAAACCAATTCTTTACTGATGATTCTGGATGGCAGCACTTTTTAAATCCATATACTTCTAAATGTGGTATGTATTTATCGCCAAAGCAAATTGAACAAGCAAGGCAATTGTCATAGTGCATTTAGATATAAAATTATTTTGAGTTTTAAAGCAAGAGTAAAATCAGTTGTAGATAGTACTTGTATGTCTTTTGTTCAGTTTAATACATTTCTTTTTCTAAAGGAGCTGTTCTGCAAGCTGTAAGTCAGCTTTGTAGCAAATTCACAAGAAAATGAACTTCACTGTTTCTACACCATGGCACAATACAACATGTGTCTTGCCTTGGTGTGAAAGACAAGTGTCTGCCTAGGAAGGTGGGAACCTCCCTTGGAATGAAAAATATGACCCCTTCCCTCTGAATTATTATAACTTTGAAACTAAGGGGATTTCAGGCAAAGATATGGGAAAAGGAATATCAGTTCTTTACTAGAATATATAAGTCTAATAAGGCAGACAAACAAATAACAACAAACAGAACCAGGAACCCAGTGACAGCCTTCTCTCAGCTGCAAGCACTTTCCCCTTTGGTGCAGTTCCGGGCACAGCCGGTAGGGGCGATGGTGGCTCTCAAGGGGCAGGGTGATAATTTCCCCGCGGCTGCAGGGGGCGCTGTGGCCCGAGCCCAGATGCCTTTCTCCACATGGGTAATGGTGGGTGTGCGGGGAAAGAGACAGAAAGGGGCTTCCTCTACAACCTCACAGGGACAGATGGGCACAGTGCCCCTCTGGACAGCAAAAGGGCCTCTAGCAGGAGCCTCAGAACAGCAGGTTGGAGTGGCAGAGGTAAGCAGACCCCTGAACGACAAATGAAATGTACCAGAAACTCAGCAGCTGTAGCAGGAGCTATGGGGTGTCCCAGCAGGCAGAGGGTTACAGCGGAATTACAGCATAGTATAATAAATGGTATGGAATAATTTGGGGTTTTTATAGGTATGTGACATAAAATTGGGAAGTTCCCCCAAAAATTGTGAGAAGCCAACTGAGTAACATAATCACACCAATGTGGCTACATACGTTCTCCTTTATTCCTCGTAAAATGGCAGTTTTTATACAGTTTAATATTGTTTACAGTGCAAAGCATCCCCTCATTGGTGTGCAGCATACAAGAATGTAATTAAACATTGTTTACTTTCACACTTAAGGTGGCTGAAGTGCTCAAACTAGCATCTATACTAATTACCTTATAAATAAACTACTGTCTTTTCCTGCATACCTTAACGTAGTTTCTAACTGTGCCACAGGTCCAGGCCTTCACTCAGGCCTACTAGGCTGACTGAGCCCAGGCCGACTGGGCCCAAGCTGGGTTGCCCAGCCTAATTCAGGAGCAGATAATATCCCTGCTCCCTGAGAAATTCTGCTACATAAAATCATACATGTTTGAGTAAGAAGTATCCAGGAACTGTGCTGCCTTTGTCAGCAGCCAGAGATAAGACCTATTTGCAACCGAAAAGAGACTGGCATCAGGAGGAGATGCGTCTCATCCAAGGATTGGACTGCCAACAACCTGGTAATTAACACCTGATATGCATCTGGGCAACCAGTGTGCATCCCAATACGGGTTTCCAATAAAACTAATCAAGCAATCATCTCTTCCCGGAAAGCTGTTCAATGGACAAGCAGCAAAGAAAGGAGACTCCATAAATATTCAAGAAAAGAGAAAAAGACAAAGGAGGATGGAGCAATTAGCTGTTCAGCCCAGAGAACAGTATAAAAACAGACACTGCAAAGACAGACTTTGTGAACTGAGGGAAACTTGTGTGATAGAGGCTGAATCTCTGTTCACCCAGCTCTGACTCCGGGCTCAGAACTGATTTCTTTGATTGTGGCTTTCTCGGACTTTTTCTATGGCAATTTTTCAATAAATTCCCTTTTATTGATTAAATTGGCTTTTCATTCATAACAGTAGTGAAAAACCTGGAGTAGTGGCAGAGAAATGGAGGGGCTGGGCAGTGGCCCTGGGCTCCCAAACACAGCTGGGAGACGCTCCCTCAGAGAGAGAATGGGCTCAGGGTGCCAGGGTTCCCCTGGGGCACCTGTTATAAATATCAGATCGTTCAAATTTTCAAACAAAATTATTTATTGGAAATTTGACAGATATGAAGAAATAAAACCAGAATAAAAGGGAACAGTTCCGAGCCCAGGATCGGAGCTGGGTGAACAGGAATCTGGCCGCAATATAGTGGGTCTCCACAGTTCACAAAGTCTGTTTCCAAGGTGGCGGTTTTTATACAGTTTTTGGCTGAAACTGCTGATGTTGAAATTCCCTTGTCTTCTTCCATATTCATAAAGGTTTTTTCTCTTTATCCTGTTTGTTGAATGACTTCCCAGGAAAGGACAGGAGCTGTAATTTGATTTTTGGGAAGCAGGTATTGGATGCATGCACTTGGCCGTGCTGATAAGATCCATATCAGGGAGGATGGTCCTCTGATGGGTGTAGATTGCTGGGTCGTTGGCTTAGCAGTCTTCTTTTGAGAACACATTTCCCCTTGTGGGGCTGTCCATTGTTCCTCCAGTGATTGTATTGAGACATCCTCACTTGCTTTTGTTGGTGCATGTCCTTGCTGTGGGTCTTTGTAAGGACATGTCCAAGTGCCAGTTGTCTGATCAGAGTGGTTTTATACTGCTTTATCTTTTATAACATGAACTCTACTATTACACAGGTGATCTTTAATATCACATTAACATTAATTACCTTGCTATATTTATAACACACCTGAGTAGATGGTGGTGGTCTTTTCTAGGGAGGTAGGGTGTTAATAAGGTCCCAGTCCAATGCCTGCTCTTATGGGCAGTGTTTCACTCATGGTAGGAGAAGACAGCAGGAGATGGAACTCCGTGGTGATGAAGTCTTCCCACAGCAACCACAGCCTGGGTCCCCTCTGATGTCAAGAGCAAGAGAGACCAAGGAGCTGCGCCCAGCCCTTCAGCCCCCAGCCAAAATCTCGAGGTATCTCTGCCTTTCCCAAGAGAAAGCCCATCAACTGTGGGAATACAGCCAGCTGCACCCCTCCTCCTTGGTCTTTTGTCTCTCTTAAGTACCAGTTGTTTTTGTCTCTTAGCAACAAATGGGGGAAAATTCCATGAGAGAAAGGAAGAAAAAAAAGGAAAAAATCTTAACTTCCAGCAGGTGTCTAAAAATCAGTAGCTGCAGATGACTGATGGTCTTGGGAACTGAATTTCTGTGCCTGTTGGCACAGAAAAATGACAATTTGATATGTCACGGGTTGGGTTAATTGCTGCAAAGGATAAAGAAACAAGATTTTCCACTGTTTGTTCCATTTCACTTTAGGAACTTATGCAAAACACATCTTTCTTTGTGGGGAGATCTTGCCTACATAATTTTTTTAACTTTATTAAAATATAATTTTAAAAAATAAAGTTATAATACTCTTTCAGGATGAGAGAGTAGAATTGCTGCCTTTTATAGATACTGTTATCATTTGCATACGAAATAGCATGACAAAAAAGTTAATTCCTTTGAGAAGAAAGATTAGAGCAGAATGTGAAGGCAGGGGTCAAATAGCCTTCCCATCAAAGCTTTGTGCCGAGAGCAACAAACGTGACTGTAATGCATCAAAGCACTGTATGTAGGCACAAGAAATCCTTCACAAATATTTAGGCTGGATGAAAGCAATTGAAGTCAGATTGTTTGATTCTGTATAATCGTATGAAACATTCTGAATAACTTTCATGACACAGATGGGTGTTTATTGGGTGGAATAAAACAAGCAGCTATGAAGACATATTGCCAGAGGTGACACTGCAGTCAGATAACCTGTGGCACTCACCTGCTATGTACCAGAAGTAGTATCAGTGAATCTTCTGTTGTTTATTTCAACTTTTATAACCTGGGACTGAGAAAAATACATTCTGTTATATTTTATGGTTGTCAGAAAATAGCAGAATTCCATTCACTTTACATTGGGAAAGACTAGTCCACTGGAATTAAAAACATTGCTTATGTTTAAGGAGGGAGGAAACATAAAAGAATGAAAGATAGGTTACTGCTTTTTGTGTATGTAATATATATTGCAAAATAATTAGTGCAAAAGAAATTAAGAAAAAGGGAACCACCAAACTACAGCATTGTGAAACAAAAGCTGAAGCAGTTTTGCATTGAATGATAAGGAAGGAAAGACTAAAAAACAGAGATAAGCAGTCTCCAGAGATGTTTTTTCCCAAAAGATTTTCTTGCTGTCTAGCAAAACTCAAGGATGTTATTTCAGAGCAGGATTCCCGTCAAAGAAGAATCAATTATCCAGGATTGGAAACCTTTTGTTAAAGATATTTTTTCCTCAGAACAGAATTCCGACAACAGGATGATCAATTATTCACCCTTGGAAACTTTTTGTTTAAGGATATTTTCCTCAGAGCAGATATCCTGTAGA